>JAGQDJ010000173.1:30809-267064 GCA_022885665.1 Triops longicaudatus | reverse complement strand
CTCGCAACTGTTGTGGGACCAGGTTGACCTGATCCCACAAGGGCCGCAACACGTTTGGAAAGCAAGTTACAACACTATGGGTCAAGATCATGACACAAAACCTTTGAAACTATACGAAAAAGTTTACCGTAAGCTCCGAACCCATAATCAATAGTCACTCAAAAAAGTTCAAATGGGCGGGTTAGATTTTGAACAACGGTATAGCTGGAAAACAAAATCTTAGCTCTTCTCAGCTTATTGAACTAGAGTTAGATCAACACAAGGGCAACATTCTGCGCTTCTGTCAAAAACAAAGATTTTAAGCGCCATAGTTACCTTATGATCGTCAATAATCACAAAATAGTATCCTAGATTTAACCTCATTTTGCCACGAAGTGTGTAAAAAAACCCACTTCATTAAGATCTCGTAAAAATCCTTGTGCCTATTGATAATGGGTTTCTCCGTGTCTACAACGCACAAAATCTACACTTCCTTACATGCCCCAAATTACTTTTCGTAAATGACTACTAATTTTTTTTTGCTCAGGTGTGTATTATAATTGCATTTGATGCCAGTATTGTAAGTAGCCATATATTGTGTTTGTACAGTAGAGAACAGTACATTAGGCCTTTACCTATGGCTGCGGTGTATACAAGTTCGTTTAGTCTGGTTTTAATCTCCATTTACCAACTCTTTTCAATAGCATTCTGTCCACTGCTTTCTATGACACAGACAAAATGAAAAACAAACACTACGAAGCAGCTTGTGATCGATGAAACTAGGGTCTAATGTTTCATTCCAGTGCGGAAATTCGATAAGCGATCCACTACCACACTTCGTTGACCTTACGTTCAAACCTTTCCTAGTAGCCAAGTTGGGGAGTGCCCACCCAGGAATATGTCGTTTGAAACACCGTTACAACTGATTTTGTGCCGCACGGTGCATAATTCCAAAGGCACAAAGACAAGAAACAAATGTTGTGTCCGTTGTTCACGTGTTGGATTGCTGTTGTTTGATTGTATGTATCGACGAATCGTTGGGAGAGTAGCAGTGTTGATAGGTCTAGTATTATTCAATGAAACTTAATAGTTTTCTCAGTTTTTCTGTAAAGTTTGTTGAAGGTGAAAACCCAAGAATAGATATGTTCTAAAGAAATTGTTCGTGTAGTTGTTCGTGAATACTATGTATATTGTCCTTTGCATTTCAAACTCTTTTTTTTGGATTTCAGATTTTTCTGTTGTGGTTCGCATTGTTGGCGAAGTTGTTAGGTGAACGATGATCTATGTATTTATGAATGCATTTATTGAATCATGCATGTGTTGTTGAGTGTCATTGTTTCTTTTCATGCTATTGATTTTTTTTAAACATGTTACGTATATACTGTTTAGTGTTGATCATTAGCGCCAAAATTTGATTACATAATATGCCTGTGTGTGGTCCCAAACGCTGATAATTTGCATGCACGCCATTCGTGTAATCTGCCCACGTCAATAATTGCAGGGTTGCATAAGACTTTTAACGCCCTGCGAAATAAGAGAAATTATACAAAATTACGTGCGTTTTTTATTTTCAGGAATAAAATGGGCCATATTGTAACTAAAATTTCGTGCTGTTCTTTACCGTTTCCTGGGACGCAACTGCCCCGTTTTTAGGGGTTCAAGCACACAGATGTTTGGGGGCTCAAGCTACCTGTTTTTAGGCGACACCGCCAACGCAGTATTTTAAGGGCTAAAAGGCACCTTGCTGGGTTCTACGGTTTAACGGCGCGTTTTGACCCCAAAAGTTGGAGGATTTTTTTAAGCAGTGAATAGCTTTTTGCGTTCTGTTGACTAGCAACCGATGGCCAACGGGTTCCCCCTAAAATGCCAAAGTTAACTCGTGTTCGTAAAGTAACCACAGTTGACTGCACTTACATCACAATGGCTTGCACACGTACGGGGTTACCATATGCCAACGAAGCGTTTGTCTGATTGCTACTGGAGTAGCCGCCGTTACGTTTGGTTTCACGCATGTTGCTCAAGGCATCACTGTGACCACGAAAATTGCACATAAATGAAACGAAGTGAATATGCGTTCAACTTGGTTTGTCTATTTGCTTCCCTACAATGTTCCCACTGCAAACAAAACGAAACAACACGAATACACCTCAGTACAACAGCGCGGATTTTCTTTGGTTTAGCCTTTCCAACGATAGCTAAGTGTAGCCAAGACATGGGAAACCATCCCTGTCTCTTCGGCATTCCAAATACGGCAGCATTATTACAATGTCGTCTGAACTACCCATCCTTTGGAAGCACCGTGGATTATTGCAGCTATTTAAACACCTAGCCATATCCGCCAAAAACAAGCTTTTCAACAACCATATAAGTACTGTATGTTACTTGGTTCGCTCTAGCTCTTTTTTTTTTTAAACTACAAATTCTGGGTTTTTAACAGAACAACGCCCACAACAGTGCAAATGAGCAAAGCACGTTGTCCTCTTGAACTGATTTTTATCGCTCCCTAGTGACCAAGCCAACATGTGGCGTACACACCAGGAATGGTACCATATAATATGTATAAATAAACCCTCGAAGCAAGGGATCTTGTTTTAATTGTAAATAGATTTTCCGAAGACTCTAAACAAGGGGATTCGGGGTTATCAACTGATTATGGAGCTTTTTTTCTATACATCACACATATAAAGTTATCAATGTTGCAACGGTTTGTGTACACGGTACAAAACACGGCATCACTCCTTGCGATCGGAGACTTGGAGACGAAATTTGGAAGTAGCCATTTGCAACGGACCGTCGTCACTTTCTGCGTCTTCGTTTGCTTCTTCGATTGGAATGTCCTGGTAATCCTATAAACAAATGAAGAAGGGAACTTAGTACACTTAGTACATCAATCTTGCCTTAACGAAATAAACAAACTGAAAATAAAAAATGTTTAAAAAAATTAGCTCACATCAGTACTTTCTCGAAAATTTTATCGTAATTTACCCTTGTATAACTTAAGATATCCTAACATGTTCGATATAACTTAAACTAACCGTATCTGACTTAGCTTAGCCTGTTCAAACTTAGTCTGGCTTAAATTAGTGTAACATAATAAACCTAACTTTACTTGACTTCGCAAACTTCATACCATAGCCTTACTTAACTAACCTACATGTACCTTACGTTCTGTACGCTATTTTTACTTAACTACTCCAATGCTGTATAACTTTATGCTTCATATACTTGCCCAATAGAACCTGAAACCAGAATATAATAAAAAGGTTAATCCTTCAATAGTACGCATGGCTCCATTTACTTTCATCTCTGTTTCTGAAAAATTGTCATTTATGTACAGTTTGTACAGTACTGGTTAAAATAAAACAATCTGAAAAGGAGACCAGTGCTCAGGGTTGCGACCTTTCACAGCTAGAAGCGAGCGCCGAAGCCGGAGGTGTGATTCAGCGGAAGGCTTATAGCAGTGAAAAGTAAGGCAAGTAAGATTTAAGCCCCTTTTCCGGATACTTTTATCTTGACCAGTACTGTACGACATGCCAACTGCACCGCCACCTCTACGCTTCTGTCCACTATTATTGGCCTTATTTTTTTAATAAAAGAGATCGCACATTGTTGCCCATTAACATTTGAGTCAGACGGTAATCTACAACGGGTAATCGACAATTATTCAAATGTTACTGGGTAATAGTCTTAACTGTGTGACTTTAGAAGAAAACTTCGATTAATTTATTATTTTTATTAGATAATTTAATTTATGATAGCAAGACTTGCAGTAGTTTTCCTCATACGCTTCGGATTTGTACTATCAACTAACGCGGTACTTCTCGATAGTGGGTAAATTACCCAAAATTGCCTGAAAGTCGTTCGGACTTGGGTAACGGAACTCGTCTCAAGAAAACAGAAATTAAAATTCCTTCGAATTTGGTTCTGGAAACATCTTCAGTACGAAAGAATTAAAATGCTAAAACAATAATTGTCTTACACCCCAATTTAGTAGCAGTTTGATTTTAATTTTAAAGCTACGAGTTACTTGACGAAGACTTAGGTGAAATAATTTCACCACGAGTTCTTGACTGTAAGTTATGTAGCCTACAGTAGACCTCCGATTTTGTCAACCTTGATTATGAAAACTCCTGATTTTGTCAACCGCCTCGGTGAAATTCAGTGTAAAATTCATTTCGTTTGTTGTTATACACTTGATTTTTCTGAAATTTTTCTAACCCACCAAAAACGTGCATTAAAATTTGTCAACTATTCGACTTGTCAATAAATTTCCGGCCCTGACTTACTGACAAAATCGGAGTTCTACTGTATATACAATTTAGTGCACAACGTCAAAATATTTCCCAACCTGTTCATGGTAAATTTTCTGTAAATGAGTACAACTTTAAAGCTTCAGAAAAGTACAGTATCTACAAAATAGGTTTTAGTATGCGTTGAAGCACCTTTTAGCTTATGTCTTTCCGAAAAAACGGAAGTCAGATCAGCCGAACACTTTTGGAAGGTTCACACGAGAGGCTTACGCAATTTTCAGAACCAGTGAATCCATTACTTCCTGCAAGTCTTCATTTTTTTTCCCCGCTAATAAAGAAAACCACAATACCTTAAAACGGCTGTAATGAGTTTTCACATTCAATTTTCTTTTTTTCTTCAAAAAAGCTGAAATGGGAGTGTTGAACGTTTCTGACAAATTTATTAAATAATTTTTGACAGGGTTTCTCGACAATATCCACCAGATATTACAATTGAAAACTTTACTGTCAGGAAACTATGATAAAATTCTGAATAGTTTTCGGAAAATCGCTAGAGCTGTTAAAAATTCGGTCCTTCGGAATGTTAGAGTAATCTTAACTTGGTTTTCTTTTTTTACAACTTCTTGTTACACAAGCTTTCTAGTCGTTGATTTCGGGTAACGGGAGAAAACTATTGACAAGCACTGAGCTGACGGATATCAAAACTCGTCGGTTAAATTTCAATTATATTATGTAAGTTTGCTCACTCGTGAAAAATATATTTATGCTTAATTTTACCAGCAGGACTAAACTATTATTCCTCAAAAAATAGAATATAGGGGGCCAGAAACTGTTGTGGCCGTGGACCCACGGTGGTCGTAAAATCGGGCCTGTGAGTAACCAACCTTTATTACAATCTAAATGCACCAAATGAGGGTAAAAATAGAAACAGTAACAGTAACTCCAATGGTCCAATAAGATTTTACTAAAATTAGTAAAAAAATACTAAAAATACTACACGACGTTGCTGTAAACTGAGAGATCTTGAAGAGAAAACCTTGGCAGCAAAAAAAAAAAAAAAAAAAAAAAAAAAAAAAAAAAAATCGTAAGTGAGGTACAGACAAATCTTATTTTTTATTGACTCCCCACGCAGGCTTACGCCTATTACGGTGAAACAAATAATAATTAGTTTTTTAGGAACGAAAAAAATCTTTTAAAAGTAAACACAATCCTTGCACAAAAAAGCAGTGAAAAATAGTGCATAAATCATGGCGAAAGAGGAGACACCCCCAAAAAAAGGCACTTACGTCTAGATCGACGTCCGTGATCATCTGTTTGGTAGATATGGTCGTTTCGTTTCGTCGTATGGCCCCTTGATGGATATTCGCGTCTAAGCGCAGGCATTGGAATCGTCGGAGCAAACACACCACCGGTATGGGTATAATGGAGAAAATTGCTAATGCTGCACCAATGCCCAACACCCAGTCCGGGTAATCTGTCATGGTACCCCGCCCCTAGGAAAAAGAAAGTTCCATTACCAGCAAAAGTTCAGTGAAAGGATTCATCGCCACCCCAACCCCCATTTAATTCAAACGATGCAGAAGCCGAGTTTTGGAAACTATGTGCCAATTCTTCCTTTCTATCAATCCCAAGCCATTACGTACTTCTTCCTTATTCCATGCATAGTAGGTAGGTTTGTTGTAGCAGCTGTAAATGATAGAAGTCACTAATAAAACGGCAATGAGAACGGGCCCAATAAATCGCCAGGTCAATTGCCAGTACAAGCCAGGATAATAGCCCGTCATTTGTCGAATGTCTTCTGAAAACCTTTAGTGGGGGAAGAAGACGCTTTCATTAAAAAACAAATGCATTGGACCAGAGAAGCGGAAATTAAAACATTAAGCCAAACAAGTGAGGTGAAGCACTTGCCAGGCTTTTGCATGCCAGTGAGAGTTTTGGCTAGTGCCAAGACAAGAAAGAAATCACTGAGTGTGACTTAAGATAGGAAAAGAATAGAAGAGTGCTCTTGCTAATTGCAAGCGTAAGCGATAAAGTTACCTCTGATGACCGTAGATGTACATTACTGCCACTGTTTCAAGGAAACCGATCAAAATCAAGCCAGTTGTACCGGCAAAGGAATCGAACAGTTTTAACCAGTACTCTCCTGCTCCGGTAACAAATATGAGGCCAATCAGATAGCATACTACGCAGACCGCACCTGCAAAGTACCAAACACGATAACATAAATACGAGAGTAAAGAATAATATTTCACAAAACGCGGACAATATATTAGACCTACTGTTTACCGCCGGTACACCTCAGGCCAACCGCCTAAAGAATCACCGTAACTTAACTGACGGTGAATCGCAAATTAAGACTCACCGTTTACCAACCGTACACCTTAAGTGAACTGACGTCAGTATAATCGCAGATTAACTGCCTGTTATATTACAGTAACCAACAGTTCAGCTTCGAACAATTTCATGTTTTTAATTTGAGCTTGATTATTTCTGTTCGTTGAAATGTTTATTGAGTTGAATAGTAAATATGCTCTATAAGTTATTTCAATTCCTAATTAACAAATTAAAGAATTCCTATGCATGATGTTGTTTCCTATTTTATATGTTATGCTACGTGTATTGACATATGTAGTAGGAAGTGACCTGGCCTGCATTATCTCGTCGTCAGTATACGGTCGGATATCAAGAAGTTTACCGCAATATTTCGACTGTGTGTAGACCGGCGGTCAACAGAAGTCCCAAGTTAGCGGTTATTAACACAAGGTTAACCTGCTGTTAACAGTTCAGTGTAGCTGTTTTCAAGCAGGTAATGAACGGTGTGCAGCTGGTTGAACCGCTTAGATTTTTGGACGGGCTTAGATTAACCCAACAACTGGTTCATGCTGACGTTTGGGTGAGTTTTTATAAATATAATAGAGAAAAGCAACAGAATTGACAAGTTCAACGGAATAAAACAAATAATTTTTGTACTAAATCAATTTCTGAAAAAAAATAGAAAACTAAGAGCGGATAGGGTAAAACCCGGAAGTTTGTTTTGCTACTATGTACCTGACAGTATTTCCTTCCGAAAGCTGTGGAAAAAAGGGATATCGAACAAGGTTCCTATCACGCCTTCCAGGGTGCCGATCTGGGATCCAATCCCCAAAGCCAAGAGCATTAGGAAGAAGATAACGGCCCAAAAGAAATCGAAAGGCAGAGCTACAATGGCTTGGGTAAACACGATGAAGGCGAGCCCCGTGCCTTCTGCAGACTAGACAAAATTTAATTGGATTACGAACTTGATGGAATGGTGCAAACGTTGTAATGACTAGTAGGAAAGGGAAGAATTGTACCTCGCCCATAATTTCTTCCAAGTTACAATGCTTCAGCTGGAGATTCACGGCTGTAGCGTTGTTGACGTGCTGGTCCATAAATCGCAGGTACTCATCGTCCGTAAAGGTCAAATTGGACAAATACTGAGGAAATTTGGCCAGCAGAATGTCCTTGTTGCTAAGAAATCAAAGGAGGGTGGGAAATCGATTGAGTGAATGACTTGTACATGAGGGTGAAATGGAATGGGGGAGACGCTTAGGGGCCAGTTGTCTAAAGGAGTCGAGTAACCACAGTAAGTTACAGTAAACTCGCTTTTGGTCGAATTACATGAGTTTTTTTTTTTAAAAATTACACATTTCTTTCCGATTTTTATTGTCAGTAAGGCTGCGCTTTATTTATTTATTTTTTTTTTTGCCAAAACGTGCCTGAATAGTGTCAGAAAATGCAAAGAAAAATTTGCAAAGATGCAATAAGCTTTTGCCAATTTCCGAAAATAATTAATAAAGTGGAGCCCTGGAAAACGACCCCTTCTTTATTAACTATCCACTTAGGCTTACGCCTCGTGCGGTGAAAACGCCCAACTTTAGGCTCACTGCATTACAAAGAGACAGTTAAAGCTTCTTTCTAGCAAGATGCAACCGAAAACTACTTTTGTCGTTGCTCTACCATAATCTTTGAGCTGTTTAGCATTATTCCATGGAATCAAAATTCGGAAATTTGCAGTGAGACCTCGAAAACGCCGGTTCAAAAAATGGCTCTAATGACCCAACCCGGAAATCAGGGGATATGAAGAGGAACACGGCTTGTAGTTCGTCAAACATGAGCTTTTATAGTTTAATAAAGATGCTCAGCTCATAACGTATGCCAATGTACGACTTTTTGCCTTCCTGAACTTTTTGCTGCGCTTTAACAACTTGTTGCATTTCGCACTTGCTTACATGTAAACACTAAAACATTACCCTCTCTACTTCGCAGAATCTATCGGCTTCCCTTCAGAAACTGAAGGAAAGTTAAAACGCTCGAGACAACTAGATCCTATGGTTTCCTACATTATCACGTAAAACATGGACTATGACTTACTAATCCAAGCATTTGTCATAGCTGCGAACTCCTTTAAAGCCTAGAATGGCAAAAATGACCGCGCTGGCGAACAGAGCCGTAAAGACATTGCAGAGAGACAAAATCAATGCATCTTTAACGCAGTTGTTTCTCACAGGGTTGTAGCTCCCGAATGAAATCAATGATCCAAAGCCAATGCTGAAGGAGTAAAAGACTTGGGTAGCAGCATCCAACCAGACTGTAGGGTCCAGGAGCTTATGCATCTGCAATTCAATGTTAAAACGCAATGAGTCATGTAACTAACCAACAACGACAGTATACATAGAGAAGTTTGATTTCTTTTTCTTCTCCGTGGAATATGTCATTTGGAGCAAAGCTCGAGTAAAGAAGGAATGTCATCACCTTGGGTGTATACATATGTAAAAGTCCCGCTCCAGCTCCTTTCAGCGTAACAGCTCGTATGAAGAAAATTATAAGTACGGCATACGGGAACAACGCCGTCACGTAGACTACCTTTATGAGACACACACAGACAAAAAGGATTAAGAAGTGGTAACAAGATAAATACTGGTATTTTTCTGTTATATGCCCATTGGCTAGTTAGGTTTAAATAGGTTTAGTTAGGTCCAGTAGAGCAGGATAGGGGCAAAAGTAACGTTACGCGAAAGTAACAAACGCCTTAACTTTTGAACAAGAGGTTTCTTGTGGCTATAAAAAATATAAATCACATTCTTGTTACATACCGTTAAGTAGCACTACACAAAGTTGCCTTTGGAATGATTGAGAATAAAGCGCGATTTTCAATCATGTCTGTTTTTCCTACCTCTTTTTTTTTTAAAAAAAAAATATGTGGGTGATAATTTTTCTGCCCTTGCGTTCACTATAGATGACCAAATTTTCCTCAAAATATTTTTTTAGCTCATCGAATACAACTGAACAGTATGAGAAATGTTCGGACACCATAGACCCATAGTTATTTTTATAGAACTAGAATCCCAGGACACCCGCTGAAATGATAATGACAGCCGACTTTTGCTGCACTTTCTCATTTATTTACACAGATTTTCTCAAAGTATGCTATTTCTTGACGGAGATGAAGCCGTAATGTTCCAGTATTGCTTGGGATTGCAACGCCAAATTTTCGTTACGATACGTTAACAAATCATTAGAAATTTGATTTCAAAGTTTCTTATGGGAAAGCGCACGTTAAACACGGTATTACTTTTGAATATACAGGCTATACAGTAGTAACAAACGACAGTCTCCTTGTTTGAAGGTTAGTTTAACCTTATTAGAAGTTGTTAAGAAGCACACAATAGCTGAACGGAGAGAAGAGTACTTGTATCAAATGGATATACAATCAGAGCTAGTTAAGTTCGTGGCACGAGTAAAAACTGACAAAGTTCGGAATGTTACTATTGTCCCTACCTTCCTCTACCAATTAATCATACAAAATGCACTCAGTCGGTACCTTGCACATACGAACATTGTAGACTTGATTTAACTTTTTTGTCACCTTTTTACATGACTGTGTATTTTTCCAGTATTTAACAATTCTCACGTTCAGTGAATGCAAACTACCACATGTAAGTAACGAGGGAAAATGTAACGAAAGGGGAAGGCGACAATATATCGAGTCTTAACCAATAAATTAAAAACAAGTTAGGTTAGGTTAAGCTGTGTTAGGTTAAATCATATAAAGTTTCCATGTTAGAGGAGTCCATAACCAGAACAAGCGGATAGGAACACAGGAATTACAATCAGGGCCGTATCCAGGATTACTTCTTCCTGGGGGGAGGGGGGTTCCATATGCAACTTGTTTCTACAATTTGGTGTGATTGTAATGATAAACTCTGATGCAATTCGACCCTGTTTTCTCTCAAGCAAAAACAGTCGTTTTCTTGGAGGGTCTTTTTATTCATGCACTTTTAAACTGAAGTTAATTAGTGCAAATGTTTTAATAAAAATGCTTTTTTTGTCTGCAAAAGAATTCACGGGGCTTATAACAGAAGCAGTACCAAAATATAGAAATTAGCAAAAAATAGGTAACAAATACATTTAACACATAATAAATACCTGACTGTATGAAACGCAATAAGCCTCACTGCAGTATTCATTTTAATATTTATCCGAAATACTAATATTTCGAAGATTGATCTGTCAGTTCTAACCAAAGCCTACGATAAAATCCAAGAATTGTTTCCAAGCCAAGCCACCTTGTGGCTCAAGCCATCCAGCTGTTTTACTTAATTTTTCTAACTTCTTTTGCGTCAAGTTTTTCTCTCGTATCATTCGAGTTAACAAATGCCCGGCACTTTGACGTTATTGAGAACAAAAATAAATAGCCTCTTTGATTGCAAGAATGACAACCAACAGAAGTGACTGTATACAGACATATTTGGGTTCTATGGTGGCGCCCCAGCTGACACTATTGAGAATCCTACTTTTGAAAGGTCGAATCACGGAATTCAACTGAAAATGTCAGCGGATGTAAACTGGGTTATCACTAAGTCATTACACGCTTAGAAAAGGAAAAGGAAAAGGAAAATAAGACCAAACTAGCATGAAAACCAGAGGTCCTTTTATGAGTTAAAATGGTGCAAGGGGTAGGTCAAATGCAATTAGGGGTCAAAGAAAAATGACTAAATATCAGTTCAGTGAAGGTAAGGTACCCAATTGCCGTCTACTTAAGTTTGCGTTGCGTATCACACAGATACAACTCAAGATTTTTCAACCAAAATAAAGCAGCAATCTTTTTTACTCATCGCTTTATCATAATCCGAAACTTTTTACCATTTACATTCAGTATATTTTATGTTCAAATATATTCGGCGAGAGGTAAAAAAGGAAAGATTTGAAAAAGCCTATCCAAAAACCGCCTACCATACAAATCATGTATATTAAAGGAAATAAGGCTTGTAGGCTGCAAC
Source organism: Triops longicaudatus (assembly GCA_022885665.1). Lineage (NCBI taxonomy): Eukaryota > Metazoa > Arthropoda > Branchiopoda > Notostraca > Triopsidae > Triops > Triops longicaudatus. Next base: position 255,534 of record JAGQDJ010000173.1, on the reverse strand, counting down.
TGAAGAAAAGTATATTGTTTACTTAATTTAGCAAATAGTCACCAGCCTTTGAAACAGTAGTCCTGGAATATTAATTAAATTAACTATCTGTTAACTTTTTCTCAGACGCACGGTGCAACATTAGCGACCTCTCAGGCTCTAACTCACGTGTTAGGGGTAGACGCCTTTTAGCACCTTGATAGGCACCATGAAGCCTGAGGCTTATGAAACTTCGAAATTGTCAAGTAATTCAGAGAGATCGGTTTGCTACACAAATTTCGGTGCAAATGATTCTTTAGAAAAAGAAGAAACGAAACTACTAAAGACTTAGGTGAATTGAGTTGTTACTTATAAATGACAAACTCTAAAATCTAACTCACAAGGTGCACTCCCCTAAAATTTACCTGCATATAGCTTGTAAACAAATGAAAGAAGACTGCATTTTCTTAAATACTGTAGTTTCGCGACAGCCTCTGTCCCGATATTGGACGGTGAACGGCATTAGAATAGTAGGCGGTCTTACAGTATAGTTTGGGCATCTTACAGTATAGTTTTATATGGCAGAGTTTCAATGTAACTAAAAGCCTATAGAAAGAAGCTCAATCATCAGTTGAGCTGCAAAATAAATTCGTTCGCGCCACAATATTCGCTTATTTTTCGTGTTTTTTTATACAAAACTCTTCTGTTTTATTCTCACTGCCGCATCACTCCGAGCTTTTATCCCATACGTAACCTCTTACAGACTCAAGGTATCTGTTCAAAAATGACTTTATATCCACCCTTTGTTATAACTGACCCGTTTATTTTATAACGAAATAACAGTTGATAATTACAAACGGCTAGGCCCGTAGCCAGGGTAGAGGTTAGGGTATTAACCCCCCGAAATTTTTATTTTGTAATGGCGAAGAAAGGCGAAACCCAAATGTCCAATTGCACTTTGTCCCCCCCCCCCCCCGAAACGAAATCCTGGCTACGATTCTGCAAACGATACTGACTTATCACTTATTGGGGCATGGAAATTTGTATGTAGTTAATTAATATAACAGCGTTGCTTAGCTCACGCTAGTGATGACAAAGGGAAAATGTACTCAATATTATCTACGTTTTCTCTTACTTTGCCTGACGACCGAATACCGCGCATTGTGATGAAGTAAACCACTGTCCAAGAGAGTAATAAGCACAATGCCATCCACCATTTAATACCTCCGGTTTCGTTCACAGTTGGAGCGACGTCTAGGGTGGTGCGGTACCAGAAATATGCCGTCTCTGAGGATTGGGCGCATTCTCGGATGACAGTACCATTTTCGATAGGACAGGTTGACCATGGCAACGGACTCTGTAGTGGTCATTAGGTGAACACTCAGTTAAACCAATAAAAATTAATTGTTTTAGAAATTTGTGGCGAGGGACTTTTACCTGAAAGGAGTTGAAGAGGTAATAGAAGCACCACGTAATGATAACGTTATAGTATAGGCCAATGAGAAAGGAGACGAGCGTGGAAGCAATGCCAAGTCCACCCAGCCAAGGATGGATCAGGTTCCAAGTGCCTAAAGAGCCTTGCCGAAACTTTTGGCCGACCGCCAACTCTAACATGAACACTGGAATGCCCTCCAAGAACAGCATAACAAAAAATGGAATCAGGAAAGCTCCTAGAAAGAGAGAAAACAAGGGAATTTATATGGTTCCATTTTTATGGTTAACTATACGAAATGGAAGCCATAAAGTAGATTAAATGCGTTTAGGGGAAGGGTGCTTTGTCGTTGCTGTTGTCGACAGGGTTTAAAGTGTGCTTTGTACATTTCCAATTTAAAAGTGGCATCAAATTTTTAAACGAATGTTCGGAGTTGCTCGCTTTTATAGTTCCGGCCACATCGTAAGTATCGACAATCGCCATGTTTGCCTACCCGACATACGTTCCAGCAATACTTGTATATCAGTTCGTCCACTGACCAATGGTCAGTCAATTGGCGTTTTCCTTCGACTGCTCCATAGCACGTTTTCACACGACGTGTAGTCACAACCGAGCAAATTGACCACAAGTAAGTTGCCGTCAAAGGGCAATTGTTGCGTTGCCCACGACGGTTTCGATTTTTTTTTTTTTTTTTTAAAAAAGCAGATTGTCTTGTTTCGACCACTTCATGTAACACAAATATAAGGCTACAAATTATTCCTGATCCGGTCAGGCCATTGACTGGTCGTTACTGAATCGTATTTTTAAGTGATCATATATTACGAAAAGTTATTCAAAACGTTGTGATACGTGATAGACTCAAATCTCACGATCGCTCTTCGAAACAAGCGCTCACTGTTTGCAGTTTTTAGAAAGGAGCGTTTATGCCTCAAATTTTGGCCTTTACTTGATAAATCATCAATCATTTTTCGGAATTTTGCTTACTTATTTTTGAAAAAAAATATGTGCTTCTATTTTTTTCCTTTTTTTTAATTTAATGCTTAAAATATAACACTTACACTTTATTTCTAAATTATTTTCTGATAGTTTTTGGTAACACCCCTTCAGATCCGTAAACAAAAAATAAATCCGAACCTCACACCTGTACCCAAGGGGTTAGGGATTTTACTACCCCTCCTCGAAATGTTTCCCTTTAGAAAAATCTTATTTTCTAGATTGTATTATACAAAATATAGTACTTTTGTACGTAACAGAGGAAGTTCGTAGGCCAACTGATTTTACACAAGCATTATAAAACGCGTTACTAATAACAATTACTTTATGAGTTAAAATTGGCCGTTTGAAGCAAGACTATATTTACTGAGACAGGGTTCAAATCTTAGTAGTTTTCGGCTTTAACCACCTCCCTACATACGCAAATACACCCTCTTTTCCTTTTTTCGCAAGCTGGGCCTACTAAACGTATAGCAAAACTTAATTTAGGCGCACATTGACAGAGTATAGGAAAGTTATTGAAAATGCTGGGTTGGCAACATAATGTTAAGTAAGGTAGGGTTAGTTAGATAGGTCTAGAATAGGTTTAGGAAAATATTTACTCGGAACTTTAAGATAGACTTTTACCCTCCCCTCCTGCAACGCCTGTGAAATTAAAAGTTGGAGGAGGAGCGGGGAAGCGAAACGATCGCAAGACTTTTCACATGAAATACTCAGGAAAACATACGTTTTGCCATAGCTTTCTATTAACGTAAGTTTAACTTAATTTGTATTTCTTAGAGAAGATTTTTTAAATTTGACTGTTCTAGTCGAAGAGGCCATGTTTGATTCAAAAAATTCTTCCTCATTCGGCCACAGTAAAAATAATTTATAATGCTTGATATATTTATATATTAGTACTTTACAGTACTTTGTGTTTATTCGGCCATAGTACAAACCTTTAAGTGGTTCGACTTAACCTTGCAGCACCTGCGAAGAAAACCAAGATTTTAACTTACTGGAACGTATACTGGTAATCTTAATGGCTCTTTTTAAAGCTTACATTCTAAGTTTACAGCAGGCTGGGTTAAATTTCAACGTCTTTTACGAAAGTAAATTCGAAGTTGCTTTACATGTAAGTTTTGTCGTTGGAAGAGCAACAAAAGTTTAGCTTTAGTCCTTGAAATGTTTGGAATCAGATCCTATGGTCGAGATTTTTATGGAAGTTGCACTGTTTTTAATACAAGCGCTTAAAAACGTAAATCTTACGGGCGAAAACGCAGCGATGTAAAATTAATCTCACTGTGCACGTTTACTTTAAATCTACTTTTTTCCTAAACAATTTAGTGGTTAAAACAGACCACAAATTTGGAAGTGTTTGTGAATTTCAGGCCACGAAATAATGAACATGAGGACTGATTTATGAGTATGTTTTCTTCGTAAAAAATGTGACAATTAGCTATTTTGTTCAGATGTCTACTTTTAAGGAAACCATAAAAGTATGCATTGTTATTTGCTATTTTGGTACATACTATGTACTATTTTCCTGTCGTGGTGTATTTTCTAAAATAGAAATAACTAAACAAATCAATAGGAACAACTTGCAATTATGAGGACGGGTACCAGGAAGTAACTTTTCGGCTTAAAGTGGATAACATGAAGTCGCCCAATATATAGTATTTTTTTAAAATAAAAAAAAAACACGTTCCGTACTTTGACCCCCTCCCCCGAACAAAAATCCTGGGTACCGTTCTGCCTTTCACATTTCGTTAATTATCTTAGTAATTTTAAGTAATATAAGTGTGTTCTGTCATAAATAAATATTGATATTAACTTCCTTGTCTCGGTGTTTAAAATAATTCATACAGGAGAAAGTACGAATTAAAAAATATTAAACATGTCTCAGTAACTTTTTACTGAATACGGACAACTGTTTCACAAAACTAAGTTCAGATAAATTTAGGCAATTGAAAGCAAGTGAAAGCTTATGACAAAACATCTAAAGAAAATCCGAACAATGAAAATTAAAAGTTTTTCCATTCTCTCTCGTGTTGCTGCTCGTGACATTTCTATCCAAGCCCTACCTTGTGAAGGAAAGTTTTGTTGTAACACAATTTAGCAATCCTTAATAGAATTGTGGATACCTCGTCCTCCTACGCAGTCTCTGTGCAATCAATAAACAAGAGTGTAGAATGCTTCGCGAAATTACGCAGCAGCATTGCTGCCTGTGTGTGCTGACACTAATATACTTCTATCCCCTGGCGAAAATGGCAACCAGAAAAAATGGTCGTTTAAGACAATGACGTCCACCAACCTACGTCATTTACCGAAAGTTGTCGCTATTATTTCTTTCAAACCCTATCTACCTAAGGAAAGTCGTGTCCGCAGCCAAAAAGTCATATTTCTGGCTATATACATGCCAAGACAGCAGATCGTGGGGTGGGAAGGAAGGAGGCAAAAGTTTGAGGGGTGGGGGCGTACTCCTAGGGTACATTAATATACGATCACGTGCCTCGCTCAAAAGACGCCTACACTTACATTCATCCTTTTTCTCTCTCCGCTGGCTAAGAAATGCTCGCGTTTCCAACGTGGCTTCCCTCTAAGAGGAATAAGAGCGTGGAGAAGACCCGTTGCTTCCCAAACTTCTATTGATTTTCTCCTTTCTTCCTTTGGTACAATACATAGAGAAAAAATACAGATATCATTATATTCAGATACAGATATTCATACCTCTCGTAAATAGATAGATATTCTTTCACCGTCGAATTTCTTTCCTTTCCTGTGAGTAGCTCACATTTTCTTTCAACCGTAGAATTCCTTTGTCTTCAGAAACAGGACTTTTGCCAAGAAACCTCACTAGGGCCTCACTGGAGTGGATAATATGATTTGAATTATTTACTATGTCTACATATTATTGTGTGATATAAGTTGCTAGAGGCTAGCAAACTACTTGAGCAAATTTCGTTCTAGTAATGTTTAAAAAAACTATCCGCTGTTTGAAGTGCTTTAATTTCTATAAACAGAGTTATAGCTCCTTATAGAGACGTAGGGTATTCGAGAAAGGCTTCACTGTTATTGTACGTTATTATTGTATTCACAGTAGTCTGAATTTTGTCCTTTGGTCTAAGTTCGTGGCACATTTCTAGACCTGTATTCTTTCTCCTCAGCAAAAAAGCTTCTATGATTGACACATGACTAGCGGCGCTACTGAATTAGCCGAAAAGCATGCACGGCATTTTTTTTTTTTTTTTTTTTTTTTTTACATATTTAGTAAGCTGCAGAAATCAGCAAAACACGTAACAACATTAAACGAAGCCCACACGACAACTAAAGCGCGCATGGTCAATTACACTTGGAACCTTTGCGGACGATTTCGCAAACACACCTAAATACTTTACACCAACTTTTTTATGGTTAAGTTCTATGTACCGGACTCGTTCTTATCCGTGCACAGTTTACCCGGTTACGGGTTTAACGGCACACCCTAAAGCCAGAAAACTTTGTAATATTATTTGAAAAAAACGGTACGGATTTGCAATAAAATATAGCTACCCTTTTCACAGAACGAAAATTAAGTAGTTTTCTACAGAAGTTGACTAATGTTTACACAATTTGGATAATAAATAACAATTCTATGTTAAAGACCCTATTTGCGTATTACAACAGCTATTTTATATGGTTATTTGTAAGATTAACCGGTTTTCCGGTCAACCGTTGTAGGGTCCATTACCGTACCTGATGGATAACTGGGAGCCTACTGTATGCTAATGTATCATCGAGAGTAGGGCTGATAACCGGCTAGGCTCGGCTTGACATGGACCGACATCGGCTTGGCTTGAAGCCCAACTTACACCGTATTCGAACCCGTAAAATTACATAATTTCTTATATAATCATTATTTTCTTGTATTTGCTGATACTGTCAACGCTTACATTATTCTCAGTTGACACTTGCTTATTAGCATAAATATTACTTCACTTAATTCTTGTTAATGATGCAGAATAGCGTTCTTCATTTTGATGTTTACATTTACTATTTCATATTATATTTTTAAGATTTATTCCTATGTGCATTGTTTTGTTTCGATTTATAGCTTATTTAATTCCAATTTGTACTCTATTTAATTTAGATTTTTAGTTTCAATTTTGGTTTCGGCTCGGCTCGGCTCGGCTTGACGAGGAACGGCTTCGGCTCCGCTTGAAGGGTTGGCAAGTCGAGCCGTTATCACCCCTAATCTAGAGCTTCTTTAGAGAAAGGCTTTGTTGATTTCCAGAACTAAGCTGAAAGCTTCTGCATCTCTGGTGGATTCACAACTGGAAATTGTGCAATATGTTGTCGATTTTTACCAAACTCTAATACATTTATAATAATTTCTAAAATGTTGTTTTACAGGTCGGATGAACCATTCTAGAGTTACTCATACAGCCCAGGTCAAATATTCCCAGAACAAAGCTTTAAAAACGCCACAATTTTTAAGGATACATGCATTAAAACTATATAGAAACGTTAAGTGCGTTTCGAGAAAGCTTACAATTGTCAAATACTCTAAAAACCGCAAACATTTTTGAGTTCATTTCATTTTTAAAGATTGAGGAGCACACTACCCCACTCGAAACTCTACGTTCTCTACAAAAAGCAATTTTCAAGACTACATTCACAAACGGTTTTTAAATTCCAATTCGCAGGCGTGTGTATGGCTCGTCATCCAAAAACGAAAGCAAAATTTTACCATCGTAAAAGCAAACTAACAAAAACGAAAGGCCTTCCGTGAATTATAATAGTGTAAAGTAGTAGTGCTTCTGAGTAATTTTCGCTCATTATCCAAACCGTCGATTAGAAAGCTCTTGTTACGAAATGTAATTAGGATTCGACAAAAAATAATAACAGTCTACAGTGCACCTAATCGGTGGGTAGCGAATCATATTTCAAAAGATCCGGTCAATTTGCAGAAACTAATCAACATTTCATATGAAGTTGTCGAGAGTAAAGTTTTGAATCATAATATTTCTAATGCATATCCTTGTGAATTTTCGACACAATAGGTTAAGTACTAAATACCGGTGAATTATGAGTTTAATGTGGTAGGCTTTAAAATGTAACTGATAATCTACACGTGGAAGTATAATGACCGCCTGAGACTCACTTCGTTTCGTCCAAATGCTCCTTGTTTTTCATTTTATTTTAACTCGTTTTCGACTGCGCCATAGCACGCCGGATAATATGCAACTAATCTGCCCCAGACAGACAGTTGTTCACTCCTGACACATTGCGTCACGAGATGAGGAACTGCTCAAAGGCCTTATGGGGGAGAGTGGGGACGTTTCGGTATTCCAATGATAGATTGTGGGATTCTATTGACGATTTTACTGTTAGGCAATTACTTAGATAATAAGTAGATTTGATAAGCAAAACCTCAAGGACAAGGGACAAAACCTTCTATAGCGATCCGCAGAGCACCTCGACTATAAAATAAGCTTCACTTACCTCCCCCATTTTGTTGGCACAAGTACGGGAATCTCCAGACATTGCCAAGACCTACCGAAAGGCTAATGGCACTAAACATGAATTGCAGCTTATTATCCCAACCCGCCCGCTCCGGAACAGCCGCTGGGACTTTAATCACCACGTCTTCAGTGCAGGGCTCGTGGTCTATGGTGGTGCTGCGATCACGATTCCCGTTCAAAAAACACATTTCTTGTGCCTCGCCCTCACCCGGCACATCAGCTCTTAAATTATGGCCCAGGCCGAGATTCATTTGAGCACGCGGAGTCCGTTGACTAGTTTTCACCATCGTTGGCTGTTGTGTAACTACAAAGGAATGTTTACGTCCAGAACGCTGGAATTAATTATTCTTGCGATTTCAGCAATTTTTCAGACGTCGTTTTTTCCGATTCGCTTTGTTTTCAAATTTCTTTGGGTTTTTGTGATTCCTTCGAATTTGTTGGAATTTCGTATTCTTCCAGTTTTCTACAATTTCTTTATGTTCTTGAAGTTTCTGTAATGTTTTAGAATTCCAGCGAATTTCTTCGAAATTCTTGAAGTTTCTATGGGCTTTCGTAACTTCTTATAAATTCTTGTACAATGTTCAATAAATCTGAAGTCAATCGCTTTCCAAGGTATTGGCTCTTTCTTGTTTCTTCCAGATTTTTTTTCTTGCTTTCAGGGTTCGAAAGTGTCGCTGATCGACGTCATTGACGCCGGGATCTTCGCTTGGGCCAATCGATCGCTAGTGTCTCGTTTTTTCCTTTTCAAAGCATGTCGCCTTTTGCACGAGCAGGTACCGGAAGCTAAGAAGTCCTCTGACTAAGTGAATTTTCCAGCCACTAAAACTTAATCCTTGTGGTAGGCACGAATGTAACAGGTGAAAATGCAATCCTTAAACGCCCGTTCTGGATTATATCTGGAATGTAGTAAGCTTGTTTTTAACGTTTTCACCGAGGTCGTATCAATTAATCTTGCAGGGGAAAGAGAACCTAGGCTGTGACACTGAGATACAGAAATACAGACACAAAGAAAGCGCAAAAGGACTTGTGTTTGACGACCCAGATGGAAGAAGATTTTCAGACCCACTGAGAAAGGCTTCTTGTTGGTCTTGTTCTGGTCGTCGACGAGGCGCCGTCGTCGTCGCAGGGACCTGCGTTGTAGTAACCTTAGGGAGGATGTGCTATTGGTACAAGGATTTAAGAGAAAATCCGGCACTGGTGCACATATAAAACGATGGGTGCTTGCTTAAAACTTCCCCTACGACGAAGTATTGACTGGAGGCTCTGGGATAGTGAGCGTCCACAACTTAATATGCCAAACGAAGGCCACCAGCAAATCTTGTGTAATTACGATTTGTAAACGTATTATATAAGGCTAGTTACTTTTTTTAAGAACATAAGTAAAATCGTTACCTATAATTTCCGCAGGGTTACGATTAACTGAATGAAAAACAAAGACACAAAAGGAGGAATGGCTTTTCGCGGTTGTTTTTAATTTTTGCTAAAGTTTTGGCAAGCAACGAAGGAAAATGAAGGAAAAGACTAAAATACGAAACGGAACTTAATAAAACCTTCTGCTGACGAAGGACCAAAGCGCCGTACGGAATTCACAATACGAAGTCTTACACAGTTAATTAAATTTTGCTTTAAACAGAATCTTTTGAGTTCGAGTTCCCATGAACTTTGTTTCACCATGGTCCTCTAAAACTGAAGACGCTGCAAAAGTTCTACGTTTATTGGTACTTTTCGGTTACCCTGCTCGAGTTCCATCAGTCATAGGACACTTTTATCGGGTAGAGGCTGCACTTATCTTGCTTGATCGTGTCCTACATTAAAATAGCTGAAATAGCTAAACCTAAGTTAACTCAACCTAACCATCCTACCTTTTCATTTGCTTTACGTTTAGTCCAGAGCTGCACACTCGGGATTAAGTAGGATAGACGGAAGTACGTTGAATTATGTTAAGTTTTAATTATATTGACTAAGATGCATACTAATTGGATTAATTAAGGTTAATTTTAGTTACTGTTGTGCATTAGTAAGCCACAAAATAACCTTGTAGATGTCGTACTTACATTTACTTATTTATTGAATTTTCTCGTATTTGTTCAGAACAAGAAAATAGGTTACGCCTAACAAAATGAATTTTGCCAATTTGGCACCATCATGCATGGATGGCAATCAAAGTCTTGTCAGTAAATTAAATTAACAAATAAGACGAGCATGAACGGAGGATAATGCGTTAAAGGGGTATTAGGGTCCTTAAGAACCTTTCTTATAATACTGACGCAGGCTTTATATTATATTTTCGTAACTTCACAAAAACTGTACAGCTTAGCAAGGTCTATATGTCAATTATAGGGCATTAGTACTTGAGTCGATTTCATAACTAAGAAGCTCGACCTACCTCGTGCTGGGGCAAGATGGGTGCTTTTGACCAGCTTCAGGAGAAAAAGAGTGTACAACAATCCCTAAAAACTATGCAACCGATAAATAATACCAGGAACTAATATAGCCAAGCTATCACGCATTCCGAAAAAAGAATTCGATGTCTTTAAAACTAAGGCCTCCAGGCCTTCCTGCATGGAAAACTGCCCAATATGCCCCAGGCGTACCCACATAACGTGCCTACGCTTCGTATTTCCAAATTGAAGGAAGGACATAATGGCATTTGCGTAATGTGTAACAGAAGGTTTGACAACGTACGAAAACATAAAATTCATAAGGTTTCAGTTCAAAGCACTAACCCTATCTTGCAGCTAACACCCTTTTTTTATGTATGTACGGCATTCGATTTGCGAAGCCATTTCGGAATTTAGGATCGTGAGTTTACAAATGCCGACTACTTCTTACTATTCCGCCCAAGGAATTACATCTCTCATACTATTTAAATCCTTATTGTTTAATTCGCTATGTAACTATTGCACTATTTAACTGTATTTTGGTATTCAAGGCCAACAATGAGAAAGGAAGAATTTTCAAAATCTTATTTTCGATCCATACATTCAGTAATACGGTCATAAACTTTGTTTTGTCTGTATTAAGAATACTAAGCCAACGAGTCTTGTTCCGAATACTCTACATGCTATTATGTTTAAGCATTGCATAGTAAGCGTTATTTTCGTAACTAGAGATAATCATCTAAATTGGACAACCCCTTAGTTAGCCCAACTGTAGAGGGCTAAATGGATGAAATGAGGAGCGAGTGAATAAAGCTCATTGATTACATAATGGCGTACGTCCCCTTTCCCACTGCAACATTGTCATTTTATTTCTGATTGCAGGATTCCTGTTCCACGAAATAGAGAACCCTGCAATTCCTGAAACTTGCGTGTATAATGGATTGGGTGTATTATAACATTAATAGCATTCAACACGCTATAAAAACGCTAAATGACGCTCACGACACCACAAGTAACGGTTGGGGCGTAGTTACTAAATCAATGCAAGTAACTATCATGAACACGCCGATGACTAAAAGCAGAGAGACACGCAATACATTTTTCTGCCGCATAGTTCGCATTTACCGTCATCTGACGGTGAAGGGTTAAAGATCAAAAGTCTAGTGTGCATTATTTGAAGTGGTAACTAGCAGAATTAGACAACACAGTAAAATCTTGCTATAGCGTAGCAAGCAGGGGGAAGAAAATGTTGTCTGCTATGGCTGGTTGTACGTAACAGCCGATATGGACCCGAAAAGCCTTAAAGAATAGTTTTACTCTTATTTTCTGTCAAGCTATATTGTTTCACGTTTCACGTCAAGAAATTATGAAATTTTGTGAAAAAATAACACACTTTTGAATCAACACAGTTATTTCTGTTTTATAATACAAATAGCCAGTGGAATAATTTGGGCCCGAAAGTACCAAAGATACTTGTTTTTTAGTAGGGCTCTTCAAGCCCTACTAAAAATTGGAAAGCTCACCTCGAGTAGCGTGATCTTGTAGAACACAAAAGTTCCCCTCTAGGACTGTTTCTCATAAATTACCATATAGCAGCGCTTGTGTTCGCGCTATCCGAAGAATACACATGTATAAATCGGCAAAGAGACCTCAGTTTTTGTACGCTATATGCGAAAATGCGTAATAGGCGAGTTCGCTATAACCAATGCTTTTCCTGTATATTTACATAGGTGTTTTACCGGGGGCAAAGGACGATGTACGCTGTAGACAACTGTTCGTTGTAACCGGTGTACGTTATAGCGATATTTTAGTGTACTGACAGGAACTGTGAGTAGCTTCTAAGTACATAAGGCAATGAAATGACTGAAGCAAAAATATCTTCTTTTAAGTCGTGCTAGGTGCAAATATATTTGTTTAGTAAGCGTAGGCTGTGATTCGCATTTAAGACTTTGAATGCCATCTAGTGAATGCTTAAGACCCTGAACAAAGCATCGACCTAAACATGTGGTAGAAGTAAATAACCGGTATTTTCGTTACAGCAAAACTATATCAAAATGTTTTCGAGACTCCGGATGGGATATTCACTCATGTAAGTCCTTAAATGCACCAAAATATATATTAATAGCAATTTTATGCTACTTTCGTAATATAGGCAAACAGCAAGACCTTTACAGAGCTTGACGTCATGCTTTTCTGCAACCAAACTAGTTTCTTTTCACACTTCAAGCCCACAACGTGACCTCATGGAGTTCTTTGACAAAAAGGACAATTGGGGTGCAATGGAAGTTAAATCTGGTCGTTCTTGGCGATTAGAAGACCTCAGACTAAAAAGCAATGAAGATCTGCACAAATTATGGTATAGCTCGAAAGGGTGCAGGAAGAAACGCTCAGTTCTGACAATCTTCCAGCACCTTTTCCCACCCGAATTCTTTTGTCATTTCGTCCTGCACCAAATCATCCTAACCATATAGCAAATCGTCCCTATCTTAAATACCGCATAAGTGCATGCTTGGAAAATTTGTTTTGTCTTTACATCGTTTTTTCTTTTGTTACTTTGGTTTCAGATTTCTCCTTTTCCTCTGTTCACATTTCAAATCGACATAAATAGCTGAAACGTAGCAAGAATGGTGCCTTTTGCTTCGCTGACGTTTCATACTGTCAGCTTGTTGCGAGTATTCGCCAGTTGATGCTATTGTTGTGTTTAGTTTTTACGACAGTAGCGTGTCATTATTTGTAAATTGTCACACTCTTGTCCGATCTAAGCAACGTGCAATTGGCCCATGCGATAGGTGTGACCACGGCCATCGCCTTCGCAATTCCGGTAAATATTAAAAGATGCGTACGTAATCTTACTTATCTGTGACGTATTGGAATTGAATACGAGTATATATTTGAATTGTGTGAAGTTCAAATTTCCAAGTATGCAGCTGTGGGGTATTTGTCGCACAGACGATTTGCAACATAGCTAGGACGATTTTGTGTAGGACGATTTGAATTTTTGTTTTCGGACCATGGTGGATATTTAAATACTTGATCATTTCAGGTTTGTCCTTCTTAAAGAGCGCAACATGCTTCTTACAATGGAACACGCTGCAAATGAAGAAAAAGAGCTTTTCCCGAGCGCTGAGCGCATTGACAAAGTAAAAGAAAGCATGAAAAACTTGGAAGAAGTTGTTCGCGAACGAAACCGTGCATATTGGATGCTCGAAACAGGCGAGAAAGGACCCGAGTCTAAGAAAGACCCTGCTGAAAGTAAGAATGTCCAAACCTCAAAAACTTGTTACCCTTAGCTTGACATTAATTAATTTACACTTATTGCTTATCTGTTAACGAATTCAATTCTATACCCTGTTTTTAATGTTCATCGAGTAATCCGCTCCGTCTTGTTTATTTGTGTGTTCGTGTATCTTATTAATTTGTACCTTTCCTGAATTTTATAACCATGCGCTAATATAATTTTATTTCGTTTTAGTGGATCCTGAAGAAATTACCCAAGCTACAATTGAACAAGTTACAGCGCAAGGCGGCCGCGGTGTTCGTAAATTCATTCTGCGATTGAAAGAAGAGGAACGCAAACAAAAGCTCCGTGCCGTAAATCGGCAAAAGAACCACGTCTTAGGTCTTTTGAAACGATTTCCGAATTTGGATGAAGAAGCCGTACAAGCCCAATATCCCGATGTCGACGTTACCCAGTTGAGAAAACTTAAAAAATCACGGGGTCATTTCGATAGTAATAGTGCGTAGAGGAATTTGTAGTAGTGTACTATAATAAATATTTTGAGAAACGTCATAGAATCTCTTTTTTTCACACGTAGGCATTAGTTTTTAAGCTTGAGAAAAGAATGAAGTGTGAAAAGCCGTTATTCATGGCAATAACTTCTCAGCAATTCTTTTTCATAACGTATTAAATTTGGGTCCCTGTGTAAAAATCTTGTCAATAAGCAAACGCGTATTAAACAGGACAATATTTCAAATTCTAAAGAAGAATTTTGCATACAAAACTTTCGAGGTCTAGAACGAAGTCCAAGTCTTGTTCAACTGGCCAATTCTTTAAAACATGGCCATATGGCAACAACTTACTGTTGCTACATTTGGGCCATCAAGTGGATCGTCCACTCACTCGGGAACCTGTAACTCCGGAAATCGCAGTTCGGTCAACTACCAAAGTTTCATTTAATGGAGATAATGAATGTTAATGCTACGATCAGTTTTGCACAATTTTGATTGCGAAGAAAAACCATTATGTACCCAACATCGCATGTCTAGCATTCGGATCTTCTTTCCAATAAATTTAAACACTAATTCGTTGCTTTGAGAGAATTACAAAAGCTCTGGCAGACTGAACATAGCACAACTTCTTTTGTCTTTACATTACTCCTTTTTCGACGTAAAACTTGCTTGTAAGGCCTACTTCGGAGTACCGTTACACAGCTAAACAGAATTTACCTCTACCATTGCATATGCAGGCAATCTGACCTTATGGTCTTTCATTTCCTTGGGTAAGATTTGCTTATGTCATAAGGTCAGTTTGCAGCTGGCGTCTTTTTGTGGTCACAATGGTGTCACCATAGTGTGGATGCCGACCTCATTTTTCTCTCCTACATTAAGATTTGATATAGATCTGTTCCCTGATCAGTGAAATTACCTTACAACTCCTGCATTACAACTTCGTTTTTGCTTTTTCTAACCGCTACTATTGAAAACACTGCTAAAAGTACATTCAAATTATTTAAAGTAAGCCTATTTTACTTTCAAAGCTAAATAAAGAGCTGTTCAGAATCAAATGGTGTTCAAAATCAAGAACTAATCAAATTCACCACGACTCTTTAAGACAAATGATTTTAAATCCAAACTTAGCTCTTCAAGGACTGAAATTCAAGTTTATCGCAAAAAGTAAAAACTCAAAATATCAAATCACGCGAGATCATGTGGTATGAAATTCGAAAGATTCACGGAATTGTGGAACAGACTAGGAGGCGTAACAATAACAAGGAAAGAAAATGACTCCTTATCTCTTACTGAATGACGTAAACCTTAACGCGTGACGTCATACGGTGATAAGACACCGGAACAGACTGAAAATTGTTTTAACAACTAGAGGCGTGTACAACGCACGTTAAGCAGGAAAATTAGAATTTGTTAAACCATGGGTGCTAAACATAGCGAACTTTCCAATGACCAAATCGACGAGTACGTTTTGCTAACGCATTTTTCTTCCCGTGAAGTTAAGCGGTAAGTGACACATACATAACGTGGAATGTTTCCATAACGTGGTAAACAAAGCTACGCATTCCCTGTTCTACTTCCAGACTTTATGTCCAGTTCCAAAAAGCTGCCAATGTTTCTGATCCATACCATCAGCGCATTCCAGCGAATACTATCATCGAAGCTTTCCCCGAATTAAAGGTAGTAATCATACTTTCCCGTCTTTTATTTACACATTTATGTGTTGTATGTTCAGTTTGCATATTGCATATTTGCATATATACTGGTTCCATTTTTTCGGGGAAAGCCTGTCTTCACGAGCCTAATATTTTCCAACTGTGGATTTTCGTTGTAGTTCAATCCCTTCCGAGAGCGTCTGTCTGTCGTGTTTTCATCGAGAAGGGACCATAGGTTTTCTTTTGATGACTTCCTAGACCTAGTCGGGGCCTTCGACGAAAAGACCCCGTTCGACGTCAAGTCAGCGTTTGCTTTCCAGGTTTTCGGTAAGGTCACAAGCATCCCTCCCACCCTCAACGACCTACCTATTCCCCATACTCATGAACAAAGGTTAATGCCGAAAGCTATGCAGGATGATTCAGTCCTGGTTTCCTTTTTCTTCTACAATAGATTATGACGAAGACCAATTATTGAATAAGGCCGACATTGCCAGAATGGTAGATGCCCTCACAAGTGGAAGTAGTGCCCAAGACCAAATGCTAGATCAAAACGACCTTAACGAATTGGTTCATTTGGTAGAATCATTGATCATGTTAAATCAACCCTGCAACTTTACTAAAATTATCTTCCGTTCTTGCTGCAGGTTATGGAAGAAGCAGGTACCAATGGTATTGACGCTATATCGCTGCTGGGGTTCCAGCAGCTTCTGCAAAAGCTTCCTGATTTCACCTTATCTTTCCGCTTTCATCTGTAATTTAACTCTTTTTAAGTATTTGCTCATAAGTCATCAAAAGTGTTGAAACTGTTAAATTATGAAAAATGAAATGTTGTTATAAGCTCAACCTTTCAATCTATAACGAACGACTCAACAGTAATGTTAAATTCATCCTGATCATTAAAAAAGTTTAGATTCTACAACTACATTGCCTTGCTTTGGAAATTCTATGCATCACGAAAGCTTCCAGCACAACACGCAAGTTCCAATGTTTTGTACCTACGAATAACCTTAACTATTTGAAACATTCGCATTCCAGAGTTTCCCATTGTTTCTTGACATATTTCGTTATTCACTTTTGTCTGCTATGTTTCACCATTTCGCACCATTCAGTTTTTGCTTCATTTGTGTTCATTGAGTCACAAATTTCTGTACATGTATTATAATTCATCTTGATTACTTGGAAAGTTTTCCTTTTACGAATACACAGAAAGTTGTTGCAAGTCGTATACGTCTCCTCGCTAATACATGCCATTCCTAGTTTTCCACCCTGTAGGCAGAGCCAAATGCGTCAGTCCGACGATGCTAGGTCAAAAGAGGCTACCCATGTGTCGGTATATAAAAGACGCCCTCGACTCCGCACCCTTCAGTTCGTTCGTTTTTTCGTACGAGAAAGACATAGTCAAAGAGCACGACTTAATTTCCTAATTTACTGTGATCTGTAGTGAAAATTACTGAAACTAGACAAAAATGTCTGAGTACCTTGGACTTGGTAAAGATAAAACCCAGAGCAAAGTACCTAATCCAATCGTAACGGCTACTGCTGTCTCCGTTACGAGTGGTTCTACCACAACAGGCGCGCCGAGCAACGTCAGTCAACCGTTGTCCGCTCCTAACCCTACCGATGTAGGAATCAACGCTAGGACCGGTGCCCGCGTGCCACAAGGCGGGCACGTCGGACAGCCCACCCATGTCCCTCTAACCCATAGTACCCACGGTATGCATGGTACAACTGGACTAGGGTCTACGACGCACGGAACCTCCGGCGTTGGAACTCACGGCTTTACTGGTACACATGGTGTCACTGGTACACCTGGCATGGGTACACACGTAGCTGGTGGCACAATTGGCATGGGTACGCACAAAGTAAGCGCTGGCTTGGGTGCGGGTACTCAGGGCGTGCATCACGGACCGGAAGTCAAGGTAGCTGAAGAGCACGGACCTCATCATGACATGAAAACCACCGTCAAGCGGGACGAAGGTCCTGCTACGCGCACGGTAACCGCCAAGACGGAGGTAACGTTTGACAAGGGCCAAGAGATGGACCGCGCCGCTGAAGTTGACCGACACGCCCGGCTTATTCAGGAGCAGCAGAAGCTAGAGAAAGAAAAGGATAATTTAGTGGCCGAGGAGAAGGCGCGCTTGCCCTTGCTGGAGCAGCAGCAGGAGATGCGGCAACGGCAGTTGGAGCGGGCGAAGGAAGAAGCCGAACGTCGTGAGGCTGAGGAGCGCCGTCGTAAACATGAGCTTGAGGAGCAAATTCGCAATGCCGAAAAACAAGGCGAAGAAGAACAAAAACGTTTGCGCGAAGCCTTGGGGGAACGCATTCGGCGCCGCGAAATGGAGTTGCTTAAAGAAGGCTATGAAGGAAAAATCCCTAACGAGATGCGAGCTGTCGTTCTTTCCGGGTTTGGCGATACCAGCAAAGTCAAAGTTATGAAGTTGCCGCACTTGTTGCCCGCGAAAGGCGAAGTCTTGATTCGCGCTCGAGCTTGGTAAGCATACAAATAATTGGTTAGCCAAGGTTACTAAGATTTGAGTAAATCTGAAAATCTTCTCATCCATGAGAATGCGTTAAACTAGAGAGATTACGTATAGAAATTATAAAGGCAAAGAATACTATGTTAATTCGATAATTTTGTAATTTATAGTGGCATGAACTTTCAAGATATTCTGACGCGACAAGGCTTAGTAGACAACGCTCCCAAGACTCCAATTATCCTGGGAGGTGAAGTCGCGGGTGACATTGTGGCGATTGGAGACAATGTTATCGATTTCAAGGTAAGCACTCGTAAACCTTTAACTTGGTTTCGGTTTAGAGTGAACGTAAAACCTTCTAAATTCAGGTTGGTGATCGTGTCGTCGCCTTGCCCGAGTTTAAAGGATGGGCTGAGTTTGTGAATTGCCCAGCTTCCGTCTGTTATAAGTTGCCCGAAAATATGTCGTTCCATGATGCTGTAACAATTACGATGAACGGCATCGTTGCCTATTGTACGCTGTTCGAATTGGGTGGATTGCGCCCCGGGCGCTCTGTCTTGGTACATTCGGCAGCTGGTGGAGTGGTAAGTTGTTTCAATATACATACTACAAAAAATGTTACTAAACAGAGCCTTGAGCAATATATGAGATATTCGACGATGTATTTATTGCCACCGGAAAAAACGCGACACGAATCCTGGTAACAAGTTTATCGTTGGTGGTGGTAACATAGTCATAGCTAGCTGCTTTTGTATTTCTTAACCGCTTTTCCCAACTTTAATAATGACGTTGCTAAATTAACATGATTATCGTAAAGTAAGTATTTTTGCCTAATAAGAGCTTGTTGCTACTAACAGCTGATTATCGCTGCCTACTGCTTTTTGCTCTTTACTGCTTAGTGTTGCTGCTGACCTTACGCATCGTTGCTTGTAACTGCTTACAGCTTATTGCAACTGCTTGCGGCTTTTTAGCACTAGCCTAACGGAGCTGCGTGAATTGTTAGCTATATTCGCGTAACTTCGTAAGCATCATTAATGCTTTAACATTCTGTGGCGGCTTTTGTAGCTTCTGCGTAATTGTGGCTTTTGATAACTGTTCTCGCAAAATTTCCACCTTGCTTAACTGACATCTATTTGCTTCTTGTTGCTACTTGTTGCTAATAGCCTGCTGATTTTCGTTCATGGGTGTAGGGTCAAATGATCATCCAAATGGCTCGTACAGTGAACAACGTGACCATCTTCGGTATTGCTTCACACAACAAGGAACATGAACTGGACGCGCCTGTGGATTATTTCATTGAACGTGGTGTGGATTATGTGAATGAAATTCGACAGTAAGTTCAGGTTAGTGTGCGCAACAATAATCACTTTTTCCCGCCTAGATATTCCCCACGTGGTGTCGACATTGTTCTTGATTCGCAATGCGGTGATCATTTCGTTAAAGGCTATGGCTTGCTCAAACCAATGGGCAAGTACGTTCTGTTTGGTTTGCAGAGTTTACCCGAGCATAGCGGTTTCTTTGGTCGTGGAGTAAGTTGCAATTTATACCGGTTTCTGCATTAATCATGACACTAAAATTGTTTAGTTCTGGCAAGTTGACAAAGTCTCTCCTCTGCGATTGTACGACGAAAACAAAGGCATTGCTGGTTTCAACTTGCGCCACCTTTTGTATTTCCAACGCGAACGCGGTTACGTACGGGATGTCGTGAGCAGAGTCTTCGAGATGTGGGAACGCGGGCAAATTAAGGCTTCTGTCGATTCTCGATGGGCGTTTGAAAACGTAAGTTGTGCTTAACATTACCATATTTTCCATTCTTTTAGAACGTAGTACATTTTTGTTGCGTTTGTATTCAAAGATCTTTTCATTTGAACATTTCACATCTTACATTTATGTTTACAGCTGCCTGAGGCTATGCATCGCATGGAAGAACACGGCAACATTGGTAAAATCGTTTTGGATCCACTGATGAGTCCGAACTCGCAAGAAGCCATTATGGCTCGTGCTTTGATTATTCAACGCTGTGATCAATGCGAGACGCGTCCGGCCACGCAAGCCGAGGCTGAAGCAGCACACCGAATGGATAAGAGCGTAGGCATTTTGGACACCATCAAGGACACGATTGCTCCGCAAGAAGCTTATGATATTCCTCGTCATGGTTAAAAGAATATTTAGAGATGCGTATATTTTTATTTTCTTGGACTCCCATACAACCTTTTAAGATTTGTTTTGAACCCTTGTTCTGCCTTTTTTTCGTTTTTGTGTAAGAATGCTAACTTGGGGTTTTATTTTAAAGAACTGTAGAAGAAAATACAGATCTCTTGTTACATGTAACCCACATGGGAAGAATATTTAACAGACGAGATATAATTAGCAGCGACAGTTAGTGCAGAAATTGTCACAACTACAGGTTGCTCACTGGCTCGCCAATTACGCGTTCCACCTTTATGCTGAAAAAGTGGTGCTTGTTAGTTTGCTCCCGTCAACCATTCCTGCAGACTTTTCTCGTGAAGCCTTAGCTCTCTAAACCACAAGCGAAATGATCTCGTCCAACGCTTCAGGAAAACTAGCAAATTTCCTGAATCTGTAACATGAATGTTAAATGAGTTAAACGAAAAAGTAATCGGAATAAGTCCTATATGTCACCCTTAGTTTCTCACGGATGAGTCGAAAAGTTGGAAATCGGGATCCCAGATTTCCCCCAAAAAATAAGCGTTTTATTGAAAACTGAATGGAATACAAGATTTTCTCTTTCTACTTCGTCGCAGTCAGTTTGGTTGTAATTGGGAAAGGAGTAATTTAAAAATTGAAGATAACGTTATGTGGAAAAGGACTGCTCAAAATACATATGTTCGTTCACTAAAGAAACATGCTCAGCATACATTTTGAAACTTCTATGTTTTACGTTACAGTTATACTAAGACCAAACCAATGTACATTGTATTATTTATGAAAAAACTGCACGAAACATGAAGCACTTTTTACTTTCCTTGACCATATTCATACATGGACTTGAATATCTATTCTTAAACGACATAGGAATTGCGATATGTCCCTTACATTACGTTCATTAGGTCGCCAGATTTACTCGTCCTTGCTACTAACTTCTTTTCAAGGAATTTTTTAGCCAAAAAACGTTTTTGAAACAAAAAACGTTATTTTAAAATATCTAGGGCGGCATGAAAAGAAAAACTTACTTCTTTGTTTCTTTCAAAAGTAGAAAAATTTTAGAAAGCGCCAAAGATTCACGAAGTGTTTTTTTTTTTTTTTTTTTTTTTTTTTTTTAAATATCTCTCTATGCCGCCCTAGAGATTATTAAGCATTACTTTACTGTCAAGAAAATTTTTAAATACATCTAACGGTTTTTGTTAAATTTGGTCTAAGAGTTGACATGTAAATTGCCCATAAGGGAGGGGATATAAAGTGGCCTTAATCTTCTGTAGAATGGAACGACTCACTTCGGTGTCAAGAGAAAGGCAGTCTGCAAACCTTTATTTGGCTTCAGAGGACAGAGAGCTTCCAGCAAGGTTTCATTCCTCTTATCCCATTTTCTAATTCATATGAAAACTCTTTGGCGCAAAGATCCTCGTGCTTTACACAAACAAATGGACTTTTCATCTAAAATTTGAGACGGTTCATAAAACGACACAGTCAAGTTTTCAGAGTTGCGTCTCGTTAGATCAGTTAACACGTTCCTGAATGTATAACAATGAAGCATTCTGGTATACTGCTAATTGTGAATGCGACATATTCCTGAATTCTCAATCGAAAGTTTCAGCAATTCGTTGCTCTTCAACCGTCCTAGGCACTGTATTATCGTATACAAATTCTTATGAAAAATAAATGTCTACGATTTTTATTTTTGGTGCGGGAACGTTTCATTTCACGCGAGAGATAAGTTTGAAATGGCGGCTACTTCATTTAGTAGCTTACTGACGCGAGCGGAAATGTAAGTTTTGTTAGCTTTGCAGGTGGGGTTAGGAGGGAGGGAAATAAGGCCTTTCGCCAGCTATGCGATCTTCGGGCACGGTTTGGGGTATGTGTAGCTGAGAATGTGCAAAAGAATATCAAGTGAAAGGTCTGGGCTAGTCCTCGACTGGTTCGCGCGTACCAGTCTCGAGGATGTACCCCAAGGAAGTGGAAGGCTGAGTCAGCCCAAGGGGCTTCCACGGAGGGTGACCAAGACGAACCAAAACCCTGCATGATGAGTCCGATCTCAAGTTATCATACTGGCTCAGTCGTCGCTCAGGATAATAAGGCTGCGATAGTCATTGCGTGTCCGGGGTGATTACTGCTAAGTTGGCCGCTGGAACCGGGCAATCCGATGTGTCTGGATGCTTCGGACCTCGTTATCATGTCACACCCAGGCCTACCGACCGGCTTGCCACCGATCGTATTGTAACCACGGCACAATGTCCTATGGGCAAGCAAACGGTGCGACCTTTGGAACGGACAATGGAACTTGGAATGTGACCGCTTTGTATGGGAAGGAACTTGAAGCTGTGGAATAGGCAAGGAGGAGAGGGCTAGAAGTGGTTGGCCTGGTCTCAAGCAAGAGGAAAGGTTCTGGCTCTACCACCCTTGATCACGGATGGATTTCCTTCTGGAGCGGAGTCGACCCTACAACGCGGGCACAGGGGATGTCGGGATCCTAGTAGCTCGTCGCCTGACCAGAATGATCGTGCATTGGGAACACATCAATGAGAGGGTAGCGGTTATTCGGCTTAAGATGGGAGGCTTCCGAAACCTAGCGATCATTCTGTTGTACGGACCCAACATAGAGGCTGATTACGACCAGTTTTTGGCCAATATCGACAAAACCTCTACATTGCCACGGAATGATCGACTGACACTGACGGGGTATTTCGATGCACGTGTAGGTAACGACGAACAAACCTAGGGAAAAGTGATCGGAAAATTCGGCGAGACCACCAAAAATTGGAAGCGAAAAGAAGTTGCTCGATTTCTGCGTAGGTAATGCATTGAACAGGTTTACGTGGCACAAGGAGTTTACCAGCAGGACTGGTGCTTCATGTTAACAACGATCCCTGATATGTTACACCATCGTCTCAGAGGAATTTAAACGCCTTGTTCTGGACACAAGAGTGTATCGCGGGGTTGAGCTAAGTACCGATCACTACCTAGTGATCAATGGACTCTGCATGACAGTAAACTGGCACAAAACGCGAAATACTTTGAGTTGTAAAACAAGTAAAGTGGGAAGCTCTGAGGGAGGAGGCTCGTGAGGAGTTTACGAGAGTAATCGGCGAAAATTACTCCAAGCTTCCTCTCCCAACCAGCGACGTAGAAACCAAGTGGACCCTATTCGAGCTGGAGTCCTGGAGGCTGCAGTAAGGGCTTGAGGGGAGAAAACAATCGGTTTATTAGAGATAAAATGCAAAGCGGACCACTTGATAGACACCGGAGGTGCGCGTGAAGCTGTCGTCCCCAAAAAGAAAGCCTACATGACTTAAGCTACTTGTCCTGTGGGTCAGTAGCAACAAGAACGAGCTACAACGTCGTGAAACAAAATGCTGAGCGCATGGTCGAAAGGGCAAAACAGGAAGCACGGAAGAAATTCTGATTAAAACAATACTTTAACGTTATCCAGGTGCACAAACTTATTCCGTCGTGTCCATCTCTTCGCCCTTCTCACGCTTTTTATCCCCCTTTCTGAAATTCTTCTGTTGCTCTGCACACAACCTGTTTCTATCACCCGTCATTTGAACTACTTGTTCTTTTTCAACTTCTTCCCAACTCAGTAAATTTTCTTTATTTTCTCTCTCCTTAACTAATGCTATAGTTTTTATGTATTGTAAATATGGGCCTTTGTTATATCGTTTACTTGTCTATTTAGTTTATTAATAATACAAGTGTCTTTATAACTTCTGTCATAATGTACTTCGTTCCTAATATCTGATGCCAAATGCAGCACATTGTTAGCTCCATGCATCCTTTGCATAATTTTCGATTTTTCAAAGTGAGTCTCTTTCAAAGTAAGTGCAGCCATCTGCTTGCCAACACGAAACTCAACGCCTAGCGGCCTCAACTTGCTCAGCTTATTCGACAAGTCGTCTTGTTGTAGTTTCTCAGCCTTGAGAAAGCTGTTTCCTCGCGTGCTGTGATGGTAAATAGAGCGAAAACTGATAGTCCGTCGCAAGCTCAGGATAACAAGAGAAGGAAGAAGCTTGAAAATGACACCATACCGATGATCAAGACTTCCAAAGAAATTTACAAAGTACGTCTCAATATCTTGCTCGATTTATCACTGACTTGTACACTGACTATAGGACGCTATAAATTTTGAAGAAGAAGAAGCTGCTCAAAGAAGCTCCGAGAAAGACCTTGCTTTATTCACCCAGACCTGTAATTCATTCAAGAAGCATGTAGAAGAGATATACAAGCTAAAAACCCCTGGCAAGCCAGGTGCCACCATGGTAGATGTCCCTTTAATCCCCCCCCCCCCCTTGATATTAAGTGTTGTTATTAATACCTTTTCCAGTCTCCACAGATAGAAGAAAAACGTGTAGCTGCATCTTTGGACTTCGTTACTCTCAAGAAACTCAACCGACTAGAAAAGCTCCGGACAAAAAAAGCGCGCGATACGACGCATCAGGCCAAGCAGCGCGTTGATAATTTTCATCTCCAGCTTCAGAACTTGCTATATGAGGTTATGCATCTCAAAAAAGAGATCAGCAAGTGCTTAGATTTTAAGTAAATTTCAACGTCATTGCAAGTGTTTTCCAAACTTGAAAAATTTGATTATTTTTGTCTTAGGTCGAAAGACGAAGATATTGAACTGGTTCCTTTAGAAGATTTTTATCGCGATGCACCGCCTAGTATTTCCAGACCGGTAAAGTTCATTTTAAGCGATTGGTTGAATCCGTTTATTACTTTATTTATTTTCTTAAAATAATTTAATTATTTATTTATCTACTTTTTACTATTATTTTTAATTTTGTTTTAATTATTTGCCTTTACAGAGTTTAGCTTTGTAAGTAAGAACTACTAGTGCTTTTTTTTTACCAACTTATGTTAGGATGTGACCCGCGTGGATTCTCATAAGCTCACGTTAGCGAGACTGGAGTGGGAATTTGAGCAGCGCAAACGACTTGCGGAGCAATGTCGTAATTTGGAAAGCTCGAAAGAAAAAATTAACGAGGAAATCAAGGTTGTTCGGAAGAACTTAAGTTCCTTGGAGCCGCAATTGTCTAAAATCCTTGAATCTACCAAACCCGTTCAAGAAAACTTGGGCCTGCCATTTGACAGGGTCAAAAGTCAACGAGAATTGGCCAATTTGCTACCCAATCCACTTTATGTTCTGTATACCCAAAGCTCCGCTTATCAAATGGCATGCGGTAATGTATAAGTTGCAGCTAAATGAGTTTACATTGCAGATATTTTATTTTAAATTTTAACGTGCTTTACGTTAAAAGTACCCTGACACATTTCAATTTTTTAAATATTTTTTAGTTTTACGATTTATTTTACCTTTTAGTTCTATATTAAACTCCAGAAAATTCGTTTGATTCTTAATTTGATGTTTGGATCTATACGTTTATGGTGTATTGATGTTTTGATACTTTACTTTTATCTTATTTAGTTATTTCAGTTTTGACATTTCGCCACGCGCTTCTCGATGGCATGTTTGATTTTGCCCAAGTTTCTAATGTGAAACTTCGATTTCCATGTAGACAAACTTCTGACGGTGTCGGTGGAAGGCGAAGCGGAGGCCGTGAAGGACGAAACTCGCAAAGTGACTGAAGCCAATGGCGATGAGCAGCGTGATACTGAATCAGAAGGCGAAGGAGATGGCAATGAAGTAAGAGTTTTGGCACGCTGTGAATATTTGTAAGACATTGGTTTATTTTTTTCGTAGGTTGAGGATCGCCAACACGCTCAAAGACATAGAAAACCTACGTCGAGTAAACGGGAAGACAAGCGAAAGGAGTTGCTGAAGACCTTCCCCTTGCTAGTTAAAATGGTTGTGCGACTTCCAGGTGCGTTAAGATCCTATTTGTACCTATGACATAAGCCTAGTTAGACGTTACATTAGAATCTTGTGACTGTTATAGTGGAGATAAGTTAACTGGGTAATGACGAACACGGGCAAAGCACTAAAGGTATTTATGTTTGTGATGAGACACTTGTTACATATTCAGTAAAGGGGAACCTGAATGTAAGAAGTGCTAAGATTAGACAAAGTGTCTCTTACATCCGGGTGAAACTTACATGGAGGCCATTTTAATAGGAAACTTGTTAGTATCTGATGTTGACAGAAAGTTTTTGTATATGTACTGGTCACAAAACCGTCTTCGCTGGCAGTACCTAGGAGAATACCCAGATAACAGCGGCCAAGGCAAGTACCCAGGGGAGGTGAAGGTTATGTGGATTACCCCCCACCACTCAAAATTATTGGTTCCGGCCCTGGCCATTACCGTAATGACAAGTCTTCTCAGAGAAGAAATGAATTATTCCGGCTTTATTTTTAGATTTTCGCCAAGCAATATAAGTAGAACTATACCAAAAGCACCGCACGTAAAGAACATTAACAAAAATATCAGAACAAAATTAAAAGTTATATCTAAAAAATAGAAGATTTTGACTTGTAAAGTCTTTTAAAAATATATAACGGGCTATAAATGAATATTTGAAATTATCAAGTGGGTGTTTTTACATTTGTTAGCATTTTCTGAATAGAAATGCCACCTGTGATCACCTGTGTAAAATTGGTTGAATGGGGGACAAAATCACACATGGACAAGCCCGACCTTTTTTTTTTTTAAATTGAACTTTACTAACGTAGGCCAAAGCCCATTGCAAGGTCTTATTGTATACAGACATTTACAGTTAAACTGACTAGGTTGGAAAATTACAGAGAAACCCGACTTTTTCACTTCCTTATTGTATGTCCTGTTGCATAATTTTTTAAGAGATATCACTATGTGGCCGAAGCGTGTTTGTTGTTTGGCCAAGGGGAGGTGAAGGTTATGTGGATTACCCCCCACCACTCAAAATTATTGTAAGCTTATAGTCTAAGCTTTATGAAACGCAAAGTGGAAGAACAAAAATATCCGAAAATTTGAGTGTGGTCGCTTGATGTTTGATATTCCACCGTCGATTATGTATCTCTGCACAAATGTGCTAGCTAAATTTCCTTTGCTTTTGAATACTTATACTATGTAAGAACACGGATGTAAGAAACACATGTTTCTTACATCCGTGTTTTCGTAATGAATTCCATGTAATAGAAAACTTTTCAAATTGTGAAGGTGGAAATGTTCGCTGGTATTCGTTCATCCTACGTACGGGTAAGACTGCAACGGCCCTATGAGAAGTCTCTTAAGATCTATTGTCGACTCTTATGAATGATAGTGAAAAGAGTGTAGGGCGTTTTGATTTCACAAGTAAATATTTCACGTGTGAGACGTCTTTATTACAGAGCTTCACCAAGCAAAGTTTACGAGACATCTCAAACAGGCGAGTTCTCTGACAGCAGTTTTATTGCTTTATCGTAGGCCTTAGTGCGTTGTGCACTATTATAAACAGTTTCTACACTGTAGGATTTAATAATTCCCACTGGGTGTGTGTTGCAAGATCGCAACTCAGCCTGATGTATGAGAATAATCCGATAAAAGATAGTATATCTTCCAGCCATGTTCTTAACTACGCTTCATTTGGTAACTTACAGCTATGGTAAATCTGGAAAGAGCTCTTTTAAACATTTTAAAGAGTTTTCTTACGTAAATTCTTAGTCACGTAGGCCATTTTCCAATATAATGCCTGTATCCCCTCATCCGTGTTACGTGCGAATAATCATGAACAGCGTCTAGGTGGTGTATGTCAACTAATTATAGTTTTAGAAAACACTTTTAATTTGTCTTTAATTTTTACTTTTTCAGATGGAAATGCCATCGAGCTCCAGTTTCACTACCTGAAAAATCTGAATATTGTCACCGTCAATTGCCAATTGCATCTGCCATCGGAACACGGAGGGTAAATAGAACACATGAAGTTGTCGTATAAAAGAGCGATCACATTGTATTTCTTAAATTATTTTTATTCAATCAATTCATATATTTTTAATACAGTATTTGTTTTTACTGTTATCCTCAAGACTTAACTACAAAGAAAACAATAAGTTTTTCTTTGAACAGCTTCATTATGTTAGTATATCTAGTATTTTTTCAAAATTTTATTTTCATTTCTATTTTGTATTGCATTCTTTTGCGTTCTTTCCTTTGCGCTCTTCCCTTTTTATTGATTTAATTTAGTTTTGGCGTCATCCCTTTTTTTAATATTTATTTCTGGTTTGATTTGTTTCGCTATTTTCTATTTTTCTGACGTCGCCCTTTAATTTTTGTATGCTCAACTTTTGGTTATCTTTGTTCCGTTTTTGTTAATGTTTTCTTTTTGTTAACTTTTTCTTTTTGCTTTTTGTTTTCTCTTTCGTTTACTGGTGTATTTTTTCTCCATTTATTCGTTCGTAGAGAGCTGCTTTCTGCAAAGAGCATTTTATCTTGTTTATTCCCTAACGATACTGGTTTGGATACGCCCAATTTGGCTAACCATTACCAGTTGAAGGAAGCCGGTATTGAAGACTTCCAAGCGTGCGTATCGTCGTGGAACTACGGCCAACCCTATACCTGGGCACAGCAATTGGCGGGCTTGGATTTCTTGCAAGTTGCTGACACAAAGGTATCGACTGCACTCAATTTCTCAAAGCGCATTGTTCTTACCTTTCTGAATGGTATTTTCTATAGAACTCCGCCTCCGCGGATCCGAAAGTGAGCAGTGTCAATATGAAACGCATAGTGGGAGCCATTCGACACCGATTGAGCTCGCGTTTGAAACTGTGTCAGATTATTGCTACCCTAGGTCGGCATTTCGTTTGTTATTTTTCGTCTCGTGCAGTATTCATTTTTTTTTTTGGTGTTTATGGAAAACAGAAAAAGGACAGACGTCATTGCCGTCAGAGTGGCAGACTTATTTCCCGTCGCAAATTGGCTCGAGATTAGCCCAATTCAAGAGCATTCCAGCTGAAGAGTTTTCTCGACGAGTCAGTTCAGATATGCAAGAATATGTTATTAAGGAGGGCACGTTTTACGAGGCTATAGCCGAGCGGGGTGCAGGTAGTAAAAACCGACTCTGAATTGTGACATTTTTTCTGGTGGGAGGAGACGTAAATTATGCAATATGTGCTTAACGTATTCATTTTTTATGAGTAAAACAGGACGTTTGCATTGTTGGATTTGCGTGCCGCCCGACTATCCCAACTCGTCTCCATTATTCACCTTGGAATTGCTCTGGCATGGGCGCTACACTGCTACCACTGACATGAATATTCGAGTAAGGCTTTGAAAGTTTTCCATTATTTTTTACGGAATTGTACCAAATTTTTTCGAATTTCTTTTGGATCTTTCTCATTGAATCAGGGAGATGTGATAGATTGTGTACATTTTGTTAAAAACTAAGAAAATCTGTTAGCATTTTCTTGGGTTCTCTGAAAGTTTTATTATCACCCTCGTACCCAAAGGACAGTATGGAGGGTTTTTACTCCTACCGTGCACTTCCGAAGTATTTTTACGTTATAATGATGAGCACAGGAACTACCAAATGTAAAAAACTACAAATGGAAAAAACCCTTAAATAGAAAACTACATATGGAAGAGTTCCATTTCCTCCGCTCTCTTCCCTGAATTTTTTCAAAAGAAAGTTATGCGGGTGTTTTGTTCACAGTTTTTTCCTGTTTATTTAATTTACTTGAAATTATTGGAGTTCATTAATATGTTTACTGTTTGACAATTTTTTGACCTTCACTAGTTTTGAGTGTCTTTTTCTAATACTCCTTAACTTTTTAATAAGTTGTGCTTTTACGTTTTAAAAAATTTTCAAGATGCTTCTACGTTAGCAAGAAAATTTGGTGGAATTTTTGCGGGTTGTTTTACAGTGTTTAAACGTAAGTTTTGTTTTCGTGTCACCAAATTTCTTTTATCTTTTCATATTTTTCGTACATTCATTTTTTGGTTTCAAAAATTGCTTTTTCAAGGCTGTGGAAGCTGAGGTCAATGTCTATTGGACGGATTGGCAAGACGTGAAAAGCCTATTACTGCCCATGCAAATCCAGCGCTGTTTGATGTGCTTGGATGTGCTCACAGAGACGGAAAGTGTGCTGCAGTCGTCACAGCCGGTCGAGTTCGCCAAGGAGAAGGTCTTCTTTCAGGCAGTCAAGTAAGATAGGACAACAGAAAAGAATCGAGAATTTTCGCCCGTAATAAGAAAGTTCAAATTTGGAGTGTCTTGATGTGCCACTTTGTTCTTCTCGTCGCTTTTATTTATATTTTGCTTCATTTTATCTAGGGGTCGAGGTCGAGATCGTCCTTTCAAGTATTTACCTAAGCTGGGAGTGTTTTCTCATCGTTAGAAGACTGAGAGGAATACAACAGTTCATTTTGACCCTCCTTTTGCCTTGGCAACCATCGATTTTTCAATACAGTAAGAACATCTGGATACAGGAGTTATGTGTATTTTTTCCTCAGCCAGTATTTCAAAAAAGAGTGACGTCATTGCTTGATTCGTACTTCGTGGTTAATGACTTTTGTTAGACTCAAAATCAGTTCTCACATTGGGTCTAAAATTGGCTAAACTCAAGAATCCTCACTTTTTTGTACGGATGAACATGTTAATTTTATGCACCAGCCCCAACTGACGGTTGGCAGAATCAGAGTCTACTTTACTTCATTAGTTAGATTATTTGGTTAAAAATGCCCTGTCACTTTTCTATAATAGCACGAATTAGTTGATTATTTCTAATAAATAGACATCTATAATTTATTTCGAACACTCCTCTAATACGTGCAAAAAATATATGTGATATTCACACACATGGATGCGCAAGATATTTGAACGTTTTCCCAGTCTTGGTAGTAAACTTGCTTGTTTAGGTCATTCTCTTCTTCGTGTATAGAAACTGTCTTGCAGGTGTCAAAACAAGCTTGTACTTAAGCGTTCGTGAAAATGGATCACTTAGGCGCGCATCTCTTCACCCTGCTCTTTCGCGCGTAATTGGAATGGGAACTAAGCTCAATTGTTCTTTTCTCATCCCTCTGCTGTTGTCTGATGAATATGATAGATAGACTTGGGGCGGAGTAATCGATGACACCTTCTTTCTCAACCTCTCTATTTATCTCCAGTTTTTTTGCGGCTGATCTTGTCCAAAACAAACAATGTGTCCTATAATTAGCGCTCCCGAAAAATAATAGGTCCAAAAGCTTCGGTTCGCCAAAAAAATAAATAAATATAAATTAGCGACAATTACGGAAAAAATTACCGAAAATTCTTCCACCAAAATCAAAACTAGGAAACCTATTTTGAAACATAAAAAGAAACAAAATTCAGTAGAGTATAACTAAAAGAGTACAGAAACAAATATTGTGAAAAGTAATGCTGTAGTTTAACATAAGTGCTTCTAAAGCCAATAGGTCCAAAAATACTATACACATACATATAATTAAACCACACACCACAACCACATTATCGCATTACATTACCACATTATCAACCATGTATCACAACCACATTTTCCATATACATAAAATTTGCAGTGGAAAAAGCGAGATAAGCTATAATATTTAAAAAAAAAACGAAAATAATGCCAAATACTGTAAATAATAACAATGTTACTGTTCTTTTCGTAAAAAAATAAGAATATCTTTATGTAACTAGAGCGTGTACGATCTGAAATCCTTGGGTTTCGGAAAAAAAGGAAGGCGAAAAAAGGAATGTGCGATGATTTTATTATGGCCTACTCGTGAGATTTGAGAAGGTTAGAAGAACTCGTCGTTTCGTATGTGGGCTCTAAATTTCTAATATTGGTACAAATGTGGCCCACCTGAGCCCTTTGGCCCCGTATCGCTTTACCGTCTCTATAGCAACCAACTTTTCCTTTGTACCCTTATCAATTGTTAGAAATTCTCTACTATTTTCCCCTCCGTTTTATTTATTTTTTCCCAGTGTCATTTCTTTTAGTTTGTTCTGCACATATCAAGCAAAAACTCGGGAAACTTAAATTATCTAGCTGACAGTTCTTTCAGTAGGGTGACGATTCCGAAGGAAACGAAAGGTGATAGCAATGACGTCGATAATTGTGGCAATTAGATCCATTTTCGCCGAGACATAGAGTCCTTTTCTATGTAATTCTGGCTTTAACAATCTCACACACTCACAGGAAAGTCGGTTGCGATTTCATTAGACATTTACGACAATCACCCGCGGGGCATTAATCGATAAGCTCGTAGGACTCGTTTTATGGTATTGAATAAGGGAAAGAAATCGACAACTGGTCGTTGTCTTTGCTCGTATGCGTGTGTATAAGAACCTTTGGAACTACAACTATGAGCTATAAAAACTCCGTCAGCAAATGGAACCAGTGTACTAAAATTACTCAATTTCGCTTCCCTGTAGCCTTCTGCATCATGGATGTGATCACGTTGCCTGTAAACGGCAGAGTTCAGTGGTTCTGGGGGAAAATGGCATTATTGCAATCGCTTTTTAACTTCAGATAAACCAAATAAGCTATTTAGGAAAAAATAATAATTTAAAACTCCACACTATTTTTTTTTTTAAAGATATTGGTTAAAAACGGTTAAATCCGGTAAGTGCACATTTTATAGCGATCACTTGATGATTCAGACTCTTCTCTAACAAAAATGGCAGCAAGGACAAGTAATCACATTAAATCCAAGGTAGAATCATGTATGTATTCTTATTAATGTACTGTAGTGAGCAAAAAAACTGTTCGGAGAAAGTCACAGAGTTTCAATCAAGTGTCTTGAGACTGATTGTTTTCATTAAGGGTTGAAGGACCTTGAACTAGTCGGTTATAAAGTAAAAGGTATCCCAGGAAATTTCAAATTATACCCTGGGCAGCTGATATTTGGACAAACCGTAAAAAAATCTTAATTAATGAACTACAAGCATTCCGAAAATGAAAAAAAAATCGGAGACTTAGTTACTAGGGTGCTGGTCTACCGGAGAAAGTTTCATAAAAAAACTAAAACTTACAGGAAAAAATAAATATAAACTGAATTTAAAATAGAAATTAAGTCTCAGCTGCAAATAAAAGCTCCTTTTCATAAAAAACGGATCTTAGCCTTCTCGTTGTCACACTTACGTTAATCATCAGATAATCGTGTCATTTTTTTTTTGCACACACCTTAAACCAGAGAATAGTTTTTTCTTAAAGTTCAGCCACAAGGATTCGGAATTAAATTACAAGATACATAGAAAGTCAAAAGTGCGTTTAGGACTTAAGCGTTTCTAACCGCAAGTTGTGCGTTGCGCAAATTGCGAAATAAATAAATGATTTTCACACTAGTATAGTGCTACTACGATTTTACCGTTTATTTGCATTACACTGAGAAGTTTTCATAAATATCTTCCAATTCTACAATGTACTTTTCTTTAGAAATATATCTGGTAAAGGAAGGTTTTCAATAACTTTTTTTTTTGTAGATAAAAATAAAGTAAATCAAAATATATATGACTTTCTAATGACAAAGCACACTTCCATTTTAGCCCGCCACATTGCCAAACTGTGTACTCGACCTCTTGCTTTTACAGTGCAGTTGGAAATGTCTTTAGTTTACAGAGGTTTGTGCCTCTGTAAAGTGAGGTTAGATTGGTATAAACATATTAGTTTGATTTAGCTTAGCTCGCTTTACTTACAGTTATTTTAAGTTAGTTAGAATTACTAGCTTTAACCTAGAATTAGGTTAAAGATACTTAGATTATGTAAAGATAAGTTAGGTAAATATAGGGTGGTTTAAGCATCTTAGGGTAAGTTAAGTGAAGATAGATTAGACTAAACTAAGCTACGCACAGTACGTTGGTATAAGTTATATTACTTCAATTAGGTTGGTATAAGTTAGATTTGGTTACGTTTGGTGAACTTAAGCTAGGGAGATTAAAGTTAGGTTCGGTAAAGTTAAGCAAGTATAAACTACATTTGGTTAAGCAAATTAATTGAAGTGAAAAAAAGTTTTAGTTATAGAAGGTCAACATGGGCTAGTCTAAGTGGTTACGTTAGGTAAAGTTTGTTTATTAAATAGTTGTTAAGCTAACTTATGTCAAGTAGTGTTGATTTAAATTATATCACTTTTAATAAAATTATATTATTTTAAGGAATCTATTTCAGATAGCACTGGGTATGTTAAATAAGCTTACGTAAAGTATTATTAGGGCCGGTTCCCACTGAGGTCATAAGGTTGTAAGAGCTGCACAGTAGAGTTACAAGGATAAGAAAGGTGAAGAATAGATTTTCACGGGTTCAAGCTAACTTATGTGTTTATTGAAGTAAAAGAAGAAAGTCTCTTTCTTTCTTTCAAATTTTAGCTAGCAGGACTCCCTAATGAATTAGTCCCCACCTAGGCTTGTTGACCGACGACAAATAGTCTCACGAGGTCAAATGATGAAGGTCGTGGGCATAAGGCCTTATGACCTCGATGGGAACCACGCCTTAGTATAGTACCACTAAAGTTAGTCGAAATCTTCAGCTGCAGTTTTCACGTTCGAAACATCTGGAACCAAATAAGCGAACAGAGAGCACCGTAAGGGTACGTTTACATGACGTGACTTTAGATGAATGGTACACACAATTTCACAAATGAGATTTTTTTTTGGAAGCGGTGAGCATTGCAGACTACAAATAATATTTAATTAATTTGCAGAGGGGGCGTTGCTTTTTCACTCCCAAAACAGCTGACCTACTGCCGCTTCTCTTACATTTCCATAGACATTGTTTAATCTGGTAAAAAAAACTTTGCTTCCCACATGTTGCTTACGACTGGGTGATATTAGGTGCCGTAATTTAACTTCTACCCTTACCCTCTCCAGCTCCTTCAAACCCTCTTTCACCCTTCTTTTGAGGAACTATTTCTACTACCTTTCCCATGGATTCCGTCTTTGCTTACGCAAGTGGGCATGCGCTAGCACTGTACCTACATTTACGTGTGTTGCTTGTACTTTGGGTGACTTAGTAAGAAAACGACCACGACTTGGGGCGTATTGCTCGACACGTTTAACACGAAACCCCGGTCAGTCGTTCTGGGGACGCGTAACAGCTCGCCACGCCCTGGCAACAT
Organism: Triops longicaudatus; assembly: GCA_022885665.1. Taxonomy (NCBI): domain Eukaryota; kingdom Metazoa; phylum Arthropoda; class Branchiopoda; order Notostraca; family Triopsidae; genus Triops; species Triops longicaudatus. Next base: position 220,294 of record JAGQDJ010000173.1, on the reverse strand, counting down.
TGGCATTGCACAAATGTAAATAGTCAAGAACGGCACGTAGTTCTATGTAATTGTAGTCTTAGTCCTTTCAACAACCAAGTGCTAACAAAGTATTCACAGAACAAAGAAAGGAAAAAGTTTTTGGAACCCTTCCTTTGTTGTTCGGTGGTAAGAAAGTGTACTATTCGAAGGATATTATACCAAAAAAAAAAAAAAAGAAAGGAACAGCTGTTTGCTTGTCAATGGAGGCCACCAAATGGTAAATGACAGCAAGTGATGGGGAAAATTCAAGTGGACAGCCGCCAAATGTGAATCGAGTAAAGGAATAACAACACTGTAATTGAGGAGACTGATGATGGGAATTTGTCCAGTGACGGAAAACTGAACTTGTATGGACAGGTCAGTGTTGCACACTACCTCATCTGTCAACGTGGGGACCTAGATGTAGCAAAAGAACAAGAAAGGGGCTTGCAACTGGACGAAAAGTATGCTATTACCTTTAATTCCATGTTGGTTTTCCATTGAAGTAAACCGTCTTTCTTTTTCAAGTTTATTATTTTCGCTTTTTTCTTCTCTTTCTCTGAGTGCACTTTTTTCGTTAGTATTACCTAAGTTCCGAAAAGCTGTAACTTTTTTCTCTCTAACTTAAGAAATAGTCACATTGACTTTTTTCCCCCTTAAGGAGTAATGCCAGGGCACAGCGCAGAATAGCTGATTTTTCAACTCTTGCTTAGGGTCTTTTTAGGAAATGCTAGTGAATTATTGAAGACTTCTCGCTCTCGTTTCCCATAATTTTCCACCCGAGTCGAAGAAGGAAGTGAAGTCCTGCAGAAATTCTCACATTCCCGCCGCCTGCACTTTGCGGCGGGGAATTTCTCTTCATTTAGGTCGAATTGCTGCTGGTCGTGCACAGTAGGTTTTCCACAGCTTGCAAAGCAATAAAACAATAGCCAGAATGTTAAAGGTTCCGGCGGATATTATCCCATTGCAACACGATGCGGGTTAGTGAAATGCATTATAGATGGTGACGCTCCATGAACTTACCTTGAATGTGTTCGTGTCTGGGAAGAATTGCGCTTTCTGTCTCGTCGATACCTGTAGTTGGGCGTATTTTAGAATTCACGTCATATTTCACTGTAAAAACGGATTATCAAAAAAGGAATTATGTGCATAGCATTTTTATTTTGTACAATTTTTTACCTCATTCTTTTCATTCCGCGACTAAGCCTAAACTTGGCGTAATTGGTTTAATTTTTATGTCGTCAACGGTGAAAGGCGAACGATGATGGTGAAGTGTTTAATCTCTTTTTGGGCGTAAGAACCTTTCACGCCTTTCTTGAAAATTTTTAGCTTTCTTATGTCAAAGATCCGTACTCGATTAGACAAAGTCGTTCAGCATTATAAGATATGAACCAGTTCTTTAATTTTTTTTCTTTTTTTTAAAGCGAAGTATTCACTATTCAATAAAAAGAAGTAGGTTTACATTGAATTAAATGGGCTTAAATCAGGACCGTCAAATTGTCTTCAATTGTTCGGTTATTCAGATATCCGCTATTCCATTAAGTGGAGAACACTGTAGTAGGTATCCAAAAAATTACTTTTTCGTCTGAATAATGCGAGTCAGTTCTCACGACAAGTGCGCTTAGCTCAAAATGAAAAGGGTTAGTCTCAAAATGAGTGGAAAAAGTTGCATGTGGGCAGGTCCAGAGAGCGCTAAGCAGCCGGTGCGATCCTATTTCATTGTTAAGACAACAAAGAAAGCCTTTTCGCTGTGACTGTTCAGAAAGTTTTGGTCACAGCCAAAAAATACTAAAGCTTGTAAAATGCACGTGAGCTGCAGTATTTTTATTAAGAGCACTACTTACCAGTGAAATGAATGCGTTGAAAAAATGCATGTATTCGGTGACAAGGACTGGATTCTTCATTTGAATTCCCTAGACAGAGTTCCAGCAAACTTCTGTTGTGTGAACAAGTTCGTTGTGCTGATGTCATTCAATTTGCGTAGGTAATTTGTAACGTTAAAGTGTACGAATTTAGTCAAATGAAGCATTTTACAACAGAACTTTAGTGCTAATCCATTATATGTTAAAGATATCGTAAAGTTGATCGATGTGTACACAATGTTTCGGAAATTATGTCCAGTGAGTTTGTTGGTTGCAAGTGCAGAACTGACGTGTTGGTGGAATCTGTTTATACGTGTTCCTTGGCTGTCCATTATAAGGTCTTGTGCACGCCTCATTGTATCCTTACTTTTCGGTGTTTTTCATCACTTTGTCTTTGAGATTCTTATCTTTTGTGTCTCGGAATTTTTGTGCAGTGCCTGCTCTTGCGAATTTGGATGTTTCTTATTTGATTATTTTCTTACGCCCGTTTTGTAATTTCTTCATTTGCGTATTTCCCAATTTTTTCTCAAAATTTTACTGTGTCCATTACTTTATTTGTAAGGGCGTTTGTGTGCGTTTTTTGCGATTTGAAAAATACAAAATAATAATTTCAATACGAATTGAGAATTATTCTAAAATAATAAGCACAGATACATGAAAAAAAAGCTAAAATTTAGTTCCCCTAGTACTCGTTTTGAGACTTAGAAATCTCTTTTGAGGTTTCAATTACGCTGGCTAGAGCATGTACAAGTGCAAGTCTACTGAATGACTACCAAGGAAGATATTCCAAGCCAACTTGACCTGCAAAAGGTAGGCATCGTACATGGTGGGAAGATTACTCTCCCAACTTTTGTTACGAGAGCTCGGCATTTCACCCTCCGAGCTGATGTCCGTGACTCAAGATAGGGTTCATTGGAGGACACTCCTACGCTTGCTCGAGCCATGGCACCAGTAATGGGAATTGTGGTTTCGAAAATGTATGTGTGTATGAAAGTTCATGTGTAAGAATGCGGGTCTCATTTTGAAGCTGAGAAAGCGCTCATTTCGAGAGCTCTTTTTGAGGACATTGCTCTTGAGAATGTGCCTCCCTTCTATTTCTTAGGGCAACAAGATACTCAACTGGTTTCTATCGTTTTGAGTACCGTTTTTCACTCATATTGAAGAGATATTTTTACAGTTTTCCTACAGATCTTAATATGGACAACTATCAAAAGCCTAAAAAACAAGCAGTGGTGTGGACACACATGCAGAACTGTGTATGTGTTGTGCATGTTATGCCAACCATATAGCCTACGTAGGCCTAATGCGAATGAGTTCCTTCTGTAACTGTAAAAAAAAGATTAATTAATTGGTTGCTTAAAAATGAGGAGACCGTTAGTTAAAATGGGATTTATTGTACAGATCAAGTACAATAAAGGGGAAAACTGGAAAAGAAAGGTACAGTGGTCAAAGGCCACATGGCTAACCCAGGCAAAGGTACAGCCTAGCTTGGAAAGTAACAGTGACCACAGCGACCGGAGAGTGACAGAGTGCTTGTCCCGTAGCCGATGTTAACTAGTTATTCGGTACACCACAAGGGACTAGATTTCTCCCTAACATTACTAAAACAAGACTGTGATATAATACAAGTTTCTAGTACTGTATATGTGGTATGTAGAACAATCATTGTGTCAAATCTGTCCATTATTTAGAGCTACAAGTGGCTTAGTGGGAAAAGTTTCCTCGTATCAACCTAACAATCAAGGTCTGTTATTGAAGCCATTTTTTTTTTGCGCATTCTATGCTAGAAGACCCCGACTATAGTTGAGCAACATCTTGGAACCTACGCAGTTCACTGCGATTAATGTTCAAAATTCTCACGAAAGGAAAATTGATCTTTGGTGAAATGAAGCCAAAGGGCTTTTAAATTGACTCTGTTTAATTGGTATGGTGCAGGTTAAACATACAGCAATTAAAGATGTTCATTAGTAGATTATGTAAAGAGCAAAGCATAGGAAGTAAAATTTTTCTTGAGCTGACATAGGGTAGTATTTATTTTGACTATACCTATTTTCTTCTTCACTCATGAGTAGGTCCTATTAATGAAATTTCACACGAGGCTTCAGTCTCGTTAAAAAATAGATTTTGCGACCAGTCTTATTTAGCAGTGAATTCTCGGAGATCACGCGATAGGAAAATGCATGCTATACTTTACCATTTATAAACTCAGAACTTATAGTGAGTAGTCATTACATTTAAAATGCTAAAGAAAGTGTAAAGTAAAATACAGTACGGTGGACATGCCGAATGCTACACGCTGCAGCCGCTTTTCGCTAGCGTAAAGCGGGGAAATTCCGAACACGTGGGGTAATATTGAACATTCTATAACAAAATCGACTGCCCCTCAACGACGCAACACATAACCACAAATAAAGGGTCACCAAATTCAACTTTAGATAGGCTTTCTGAGGCTACTAAGTTTGTTTTATCATATTTCCTGGGAAAAAAATGTTGAATGTAGAAACTTATTTGGAGCAATGTTCGATGTTTCGGATTTTCCTACTTAGAGACAACGGGATCAATAGGATCAATATTTAATTTTACACGTTTTTACACGGGACAGTAATAGGATCAATATTTCCACAAAGATACCTCACTGGTCAGCCTTTCTGCTTCCTTAATCAAAACGCGATTGCAACCTTTCGCCCCCAGGTAAACTTGATGTTAGTATCACATAGTAAGCCTCAACCTGTGTTGTGGCTTGTAGCTGTTCCAAGGATAGCGAGCGCTAGCTGGCTAGAGGAGAGGAGCGGGAGTCAGTGAGGATTTTGGGTAACTTTGAACACCAATTTTGAAAATACAATACTTCCGGAATTTTACAGTGAAGTAGAACGTGAAAGGTTTGCGCCATTTTGCAGAGCGCCAATCTACAGAGTGAGAATTTTTTATTTTGCTGTTACTTAAAAATTAGCCGAATATAAATGAAAAAAGAAAATAAAAGGCCTTTTTTCTTTCGAAATCATCCCGTTTTACGGAACAGAGAAGCTTGCTACTGATTTTTACTGATAAGAGAAAAATAACATTGTAAGATTATGCAAAGATTATCGCAGTCTTTACTGGAGACGTTTTGGATTAATTTCTGTCAAAACAGTACTTTGAAGAGAAGTTAAATTTCAAATAGAGAACTTTTCAAACAGACTAAAAAAAACCCTGCTAGGAGCTTTGGATGAGGTGATTAATATTTAGATTAAAATCTTCCGAAGCTTTTAACGTGCAGCTCGCCGTAAGAAGTTTAGCCTAAGCCGATGCCATAAGGATTTCGTTTTTTTCCGGACTGAAAATCTTCACAGGTACCAAAACTTAACATATTTTTCTTCGTTTTTTATGCCACGGGCTCGGTTACCCAAATCCCAACAACTTTTGGATAATTTACTCACTATTGAGAAGCACTGCTTTAAGAAAACGTGCCTGACTGGATCTAAATTATCGAGGTCTACTTGGAGAAGTAAACAAGCTCTAACCTGAACACAAAAGTTACCCGAACCCTATTGTTTATCTTCCGTTGGCGCAATGCCTTTGTCCAAAAGCATAGGTCTAGCATTACACAGGCATTTTCTCCAGTCAGGCAGGGTTAAGGGAGAATGCGGCGAAGCCGAACGATTTTCACTTTATTCACTGTAAAAGTTAAGCCATCCGGCCTATTGCATTAGCTTCTTCTGTGTATGAAATCGTAGTCAGTCCTCTACTATTCCTAATTTTTAAGTTTTTTTATCACCAACTCAGTCTGGCTTTTCAGAGGCTCGAGGCTGTCACCTCTCTAACGCCGAAATTGTTCGAACCGCGGGTAAAAACGAACGACACTGGGGCTAATCTGAACAGGCTTGAATTTCTTTCTGTTTTGAGAAAGCACTTAAGAATTGTAAGCCAGAAACAATTAGGTTACCACACAGGTCTTATGAAGCAAAAACGGTCGTCTCGAAAAGAAAAGACAAAAAGTTACAGGCAAAATCCACTGAGCGTCAGCGAGACATCGCCGTTACCGCAAAATGATTTGTTGCTGAAGGGAACGCGGAGCCCCACTGTAGCATAACAGGGGAAACGCCATCCGTTTTTGCCCCGGTATTGTTGTTCGGGATTATCCCGTTTATACCGACAATAAGAAAATGGCGTTTACTTCCTAACCAGCAGCACTGTCAACGTGAAATTCACATGACTTTTTAAGTAGACAATAGTATATGCACTGAAAAGCAAGGAATTTTTAGCAGGCATATTTATGGTGATATTTGTCACCGACATTTGACTGTCAAATGTCCAGCAACTGTACTAAAACTATCGGATTTTTTCGCCTTCCAGTTTGCGCCTTATGAAGCTCAAACTTTGGCCAAACAATAGGCCCGTTATGAATATGTGCAGTAATGCTATTTTTAAAAGAATTACGTGACTCACCATGAAGTAAAGAAGTGAAAAATTCGAGTTGCCCGTGTTCGATTGCACCCCCCTCTCCCCAATAAGTCATCTAGGGGCCAAAAGCAAAGCCTTGGAGAATGGGTCTTAAGCCAAAAATGCACTTGAATTTCTTCCCTTACGCGCTGCTTTTCATGCGTCCGACTCCCAGCGCTGCCACTACCGAATATGACCAATAAACCCTATAGGGTGGGTCACGTGGCTTCTTAATTGGAAAGAGAATGGAAGACGCTACGAAGTTCAGATAAAAAATATAAAATGGGTGGAACTTCTCATTGTTGGATACAAAGTTTCCCCGCACTCCAGCCATGCAAATCATAAAGTGACTTAGGTTTTTACAGTTTACCATAAGACACGTTTACCATAAGCTTACGAGTTTACCATGGCAAGAACAATTTTTATGACTAGTGATTCTTGTAACAGAGAAACCATTACAAATAGAAGTTTTTTTATTTATGTGTACAATTAATTCAGCGTTATTCTTCACGTAATCAGACCACAGATCAAAGACCACATTGCTTCGTTTTTTAATAATAGGGCCAGATGACATGAGTTTGTTAACCCAAGTTAAAGCATGGAAAAAAAATCTACAAGAAGAATTGAAGTAAGTGAAGGAAAAATAGCAATTTCAATCATGTGTATAGAATGAAAATAGTTCATTTGTATCCCAAATTATAGATTTAAGCCCAAAAACAGACCTTTCATGATACGCCGTGCCTGCGTAACTCCTAGTTACAAAACTAGGACGACATATTTCGAATAAGTCCAAAAATTAAAATACCCTTAGATATAGCGGATAGTGGAGCGTAGGGGCAATAGAAACATTTCGCGCTTTGTCTTATTTTTTTTTTCTCGTAGTAAGAACTATCGTATGAGTGTGTAGCCACTAGATGCATGTGTGTCTCTGCTCTCTGTTAAGCTACTATATGCTTCTTAAAAACTTCAAATAAGGTTAAACTAGCCAACAAACTAGGAGGCCTTCGTTTGTTGTTACCGTATAACGCGTGTATACAAAAGTAACATCGTGTTTAACGTGCTTTTTCCCATAAGAAACTTTACAATCAAATTTCTAATTATTCGTTAAATGTATCGTAACGAAAATTTGGAGTTGCAGATTCAAGCTGTACTGGAATTTTCTACCTTCATCTCTGTCAAGAAGTAGCATACTTTGAGAAAAGCTGTATAAATAAATGGGAAATGCATCAAAAATCGGCTGTTACTATCGTTTCGATGGGTGTCCTGGGATTCTCTAGGTCTTCTGTAAAAATAACCATGGAGCAGTGGTGTCTGAGATTTTCACAGCTTCTTCAGTAGCATTCAGAGAGCTCAAAAGAATGTTGTACAAATTTTTGGATACCTATAGTGAACGTAATGGGCGAAAAAGTACCACCCATTTCTTTTATAAAAGGTAGCAAAATCAGACATTATTGTATATCTCGATGCATAATTGTTTCAGATGCTTCATCTACATGCAAACATTTTCAAAGCATCAAATCTTCATAAGTTTCTGGCACCTGTATTTTATAGGTCACAAAGTCTTGTACCAATTATCTTGCTTTCCCCTCTATTTTCAAGAGCATCATGACACTCGACTGGTACCCATCGTTTCAAGTACCGTTTTCTATTCATTTTGAGAGGGATTTTCTTATAGTGTACTTGTGATTTTTTTTTTGCGAATACTGAAATACTTCATCGAAAGTTAAGATAGTTATGGCACAAAAATATCCTTAGTTCAAAAGTTTTAATTTCTCTTTTCTGTGTCACGCAGTACAGTTCACCCCACTCTAGATTAATGGCAGATTACCGTGCACGTCATACCTAGCTAGCTTAGTTTGTCGTGCTAGCCAAGCTGTGCGGTAAAGGCACTGATAAACCTTGTTAGCTCAGGTTTACAGTCACTTTAAAATCGAATTTGTGTCTGGGTTTTATCACCAAAGATCTTCTTTGTAAGGATTCTGCTGTCAAGAGTTTTGATTACTGGGCTAGTGATGCTGTGTGTGAATGCACATGATTCGTGTCAGTGCTTTACTATTGATTATGGTCTAGACAGTATCTTTTTTTGTAGCGTACTGCAATATTTGAAAGGTACCCGCTGTATTTGTCAAAGAAATACCTTGTTAAGCGAGGAGCCGCAATCCAATTAGCGGACTTGTGTAAATGTGTGTGCCTGAATATGGTGAAAGTTCTATGCCGTTGCAGAACTCCGAAGAAAGGGGGAGTGCTGATATGTCGTTGCACACACCCTGATATCCCTTCCATTCTGTTGTATAATCTGGTTTAGAGAATCTACAGCCCCCAGGGCTTTATTTAGTGCTATCATTCGTGTCTATCTTCCTGATCTTCTTCACACAGCATTCAGTTTTGTGTCTTCTATATCGAACTGTCAGCTCCTCAATTTCTAGCTGTCGCCCTCAATGGCATCTTCCACGATTTTGCTGTCGGTAGGTGTCGATCGCCTAACGGCTTTGTAAGCATACTGCAAGCCAATGACAGACTTCAGCGCCACTGACATGACTCGTGGCATTCGCTAAGTTATCTGGCTTGAAATGTATTTCCTGGCAAGGATTTAGAACGGAATGGACGAAGCAACAAGCTTGTGGGCTATAGTTTTTGTCCTCAACTCTACTACTTTTTTGGGCCTTAACACTATTTACAGCAAATTTATTTGTTATAAATAGTGTAACCAGATTTAACATGTCTTGCACTGAGAAGCAAACAGACGAATGCGGGCTTTACACTGGACTGTTTGTGTTTCAATCACACGACGGATGAAAGATGCCCATGCTTTTTCTTATGGACGTGTGTCGTCTGTCGCGTGTTAATGTAACGAACTTTGCCAGGTTAGGCCAAGCAGATCTACTTAGGTTTGGTTAAGTTTAGGTTCAGTTACGTCGGTTTACGAAAAATGGAATCTCAGAGGGGGGTGAAAAAGCACTTGCGTACCTAGGGGTCTTCGGGGGTTTACTCCCTCGCCCCGTAAATTTTACTTTATGATGTGATTATAAGAGAAACCTAAAGTGTCAAAAAATTGCATACAGACTCTTTCCCCAAGTTCCCCGAACCTAAATCGACAACCCCGCATAAAAGTACTCAATACAATCCTATAGTAAATCAAACTAACCTATCCTCCATATATTTAGTTTAGCCTAGGTACTTTTTAGTAGTATTGCTGTTCGATGTTTTCTGTGGCTTCACAAGTATTTAGAAGAGAAAAAATGAACTAAATTATAAATAAATCTACCTTAAGGCCCCAGTAGACACACCAGCGCTTATGGACGAATAACACGGGCAATGCTAAATTGTTTCAAGTGATACCGTATCACAAAAATTTCTTGTCTGATTTACTTTCTGTTTTCACCAATTAGTTCGTGAAATTGAGACTAGAACCCAAGTTCGTCCAATTTGAATTTTAAAATTCATTCAGGACTTAAAAATCTAATTCAATTAATTTAAAGAAAAACTCGAATTTGGGTAGTAGACATTTGTAAGCGTAAATTTACCGTCGAAACGTTGTCTTTAGTTATCTAGCTGCTTTAACGGTAGGACTTGAAGCAACTTCCTATGTTACAGGGGCTTTAACCAAAAGTTAGGCCTAACTGAACATGACTCACCTAAACTAACGTAAGAGAAACCTAATTTTCCCGTTTATATTATTGATTCTACTCTTAACCTCGTCTTAATTAGTGAATGTGAATTAAATTAGACAGAATTAACGTAGTTCGATTAGGTAAATCTCGTCGTACTTAGGTTAGGTTAAGCTAGTTTAAATAGAAAAGAACTGAATGGTGGAACGTATAATAAAAAAGTACTTTGATTTATCTGAACCTACCCAATCGTATTTAACGTAGTTTAATCTAGCTTAGTTAAAATAACTTAGATTAATGACCTGTCGTTACCCTTACGTACGTAACCTAAGTTAGCTTAACCTTAATTAATTTAGCCTATATTAACCCATTAACCATCTTTTTTAAATTAATGATTTAATACGTCTTTTTTCCTATTCAGCCACGTTTATAATCATGTTAACATATTATCTAAATGGAGCTGAACATTTAGAAGCCAGCACATAGTACTTAATAGTGGCGTTGTGTCGCTTTCAAAGTAGGTTTAGTATGCTCAATCCACTATTTCTCTGTAATCACCATTGTTACCTCATGCAGAACGAGGCAAAATACTCACGCAGAATTGTTGCATAAATCGTCAATTGTACTGTTGCATTAACTAAATAAGTAACAGTCTTATTAAATGACAACAACCTAAATCCCGTGAGTAAACTTAACTTGGTAATATTTAGCGCTTTTACTTGCATTTTGCAATACAGGACATGCATAATTACAGTATGATATATTTTCTCCTCGCTCGTTTGCGGAACGTCGGAAGATGTGTTATAGATCGTTGTCTGCTTTATTCTTTTCCTTCCAAGGCTTTTAGTATGCATCCTCGCTTGCAGGAAGGAAAGAACAAAAAATCTTTTGTAGTGGGTCCGCTCTTTCTCCTGCAGATTACAAAGTAACGTAACTAGGAGAGAATATTTCTCAGAAGAGCTCTTAAGTCCCAGCAGGTTCACCCACAAGCGGAGAGTAAAAAGTCAAGAAGAGCCTAAAAACGTAAAAATCTTGTATCGTTGAGAGTGTTACTGATGTCGATGAGGCAGTCATAATGAGCAACCCGAGGCTATATGGGTTGTATGGCTCAAGAGTCACTCTTACATGGTTAACAAGCCCTCATAAAATCACGAGTCCAGAAATGTCCTCAGAAATGCGCAGAAAAAAATTGAAATAAAAATTAATTGCATCAGTAAACGCTGTTTTATTTCTGCAGCTACAAAATGACCGTTACGCTAATCATCGCAAATTTACAACTCAATGGTTAACATAGTTAAACTAAGCTTCTGTTTTATTAATATTATAATAAAATATTACATTGCTCATTTTGGCAACCGTAGTTTAATAGTACATTTAATAAATCTACATTTTTCTTTGGTTACAGCCACGGGATTATATTTTTCACGTTTAAAGTATAACTTATTCGTTGAACGCTTACTTAAAACAGTTTGCAAATGTTCTTACGAACTATAAATGTGCAAAATACGTATCGAAATTTGTTGCAGTAATGTAAAAACAACAGGCGAAGCACTCTTACGATCTTTTCAAGCATTTCTTCTGTAGCCCGACGGCAAGCACGACTTGAAGTGACATCTGGCAACTCCTTAACACTCCCAGGATAGCTCTTACCTTCACATATATTACTTTATCGCTGCTTAAAAATACTTTATGTTACCCATAGCTTGTGTTCGCCATCTATGAATACACGTATAAGCAGCACCATCTCGTCCTAAACCTAATAAGCTAAAAGAACAGTACACATTAATTGTCACCGTTACGACCACATGTTGTGAACTGCTGCAATAATGAAATGAAGTTCAAAGTTCTCTATAATTTCTGGCTTGTTTCATATCACTCAATCAAAATACTTCGATATTCTTTACTTGTTTATTAATTTTTCCCTTTATTCGTTCCATGAGTACTAAACCAGAATTCGTCTTTTCTCCTAGCAGCAAGCGCTCGCTTTTAATAACTGGCCTTTCTAATGACGCATAGTAAACAAACAAGAGCGCGGCGGCGGCTATATTAGTTCTGAAGTATTTATATATTATGCTTCGATCCTCCTAGTATACTTTAATTAATTTCTTATTAGAAAACACATCTTTATTAATCCTGTAAAGTACACTGCTCCATATTCTTGCTAGACCGTATTGGTTAATATATCCAACGGGCATAGTAAAAAATAGTTTTACGTGCCAATCTTCTCGAGACTGCACTTTCTGAGTCTCTAAATATGAAATAATGCTCTTAAGGATGGAAATCTTTCTGTGTGGTAAAGTTTGATGGGGCTTAGTGCACCCTTCACCCCCTTTTGTCACTGCTTTTTGCGTAGCGAAGGGAAGCTAACGCCGCCAGCCAGTCGTGAATCCTTCACAAAGCCTCCGATGGAGATTTATGAAAGTCAAGTTGTTGTATTATAAGAGCAAGGATTGTGTGTACTGTACGAGGAAAGAATAGAATATTCTTTTAACTTTTAACTTTTACTTTTGTCGATATTGATTTCCAAATTAATTAGAACCCTTCCTATAACCAGGATGGTAAAAAAAAGCTCCTGAAGCACTCTGTTCTTCCAAGAAATAATGCAATAAAAGAATAAATGTTAAAGAGTCAAAATTAGTAACTGAATGGTAAAAACACAATAGTATATAAATAAACACACGTAACTAAAAAATAAGTTTTACTAAATATTAACGGTTTCCGAAATACTACAATACAAATGTAGTAAACCAGCGAAAATTGCAATCGTTCGGCATTTTTCAGTTAAAACCCTCGCCTCAGTTCAACCTATCCCAACCGAACTTAACGTAGCCTTCCTTAAAAAAGCGTAAATTAATATAAACGTCAAAAATCTAACCCAATTAACGTAACATAACTCAACAAATCTAGCTAACCTAGCGTAACCTAACAAACTAACCAAACCTAACTAAGTGCACTGTAATGTAAATGTGCCCAACGAAACATCCATCTTAAACTAACCTAGCTAAACCAAACCGAACTAAAACTTGAAATGTCATAGGTTTGCAAAACTCACTAAACTTATTTCTACGGTGCACCTAAGGGTCTTATGGGCGAATAACACAACGGACTTTTGTCAGCTCGACATTCCAGAAAAACTTTTCTACAGTAATGTACAGGACCATTAACTCCAGTATGTCTCGAAGAGATTTTGGGAAATATTGCTGTATAAATTTGCAAAATGGAACCAAATTTTCACAATTTTTGTCGTAAAAATATTTTTAAAAATTGGGCTTCGACATGTTCTCAATATTTTTTAAAAGGAATTTTCAAAGAAAACAGAATTGGAATCAGACAACTAGTTTTGAGTTACAACCTGACTACTTTTAGCCAATTTCCGTTCTCGCGACGTAAAAACATTACATAGCGTGGGGAAGCAATGGAAAAATACATTGAGCTTGCAATGCCACCTATAGGACTGTGGTCCCTAGCGCAGGTGCACTGTCCCCTTAACTTAAAATTTTAAGATAACCTACCTAAAAGAAAAAAAAATAGCATTCGTAAACCTATGTAGCTCAAACTAACAAAAACTAACAACCTCATTAAAGTAGCTTAAAATATCTTAGCTTTAAGCTTGTCATTAGTGGGTAAATTACACAAAATTGGGTAAAAGCCGTGTGGATTTGTGTAACGAAGTCCATCTGAAGAAAACTTGACACTAAAATTTGTTACTAAGAAAATTTTGTTCGAAAGAACTGGAATGCTAAAATGGCGTTTGCCTTACACACCAATTCAATTGCGTGTATTCACTTGCTGTACAGTACTTCTCAATAAAAACGACCCAAACAAACCTACCCTACGCTAACCGCACGCCACCTGTGACATAAGCTTGGGGTCGCGGGTCAAAAGTGTTCGAAAGTTCGCAACTGCCTTGGCTATACGGAATTTTGTTTGGGTCGTATTTATTGAGAATTCCTGTACTTTCGTTCGAAGGCTTCGTGTAACTTAACCGAAGTATAGGGAAATCATGTGCTAAACGGCTCAGGTTCTTCCCCCAAAAACCGCTCAACATTTCGCCATCAATTTCTGACAGTAAAGTTATGCATAGTTACGATTATTGCACACCGTGGATGAATTTTTCCGAACGCTCTTAGTAAATCTGCAACAAGCGAGTAAAATTTTGATGATTTTATGGAAAGCTTCTCGAAAACCAAGTGCTTTGGTCAAAAGTGCTTTCTCGAAAACCAAGTGCTTTCTCGAAAACCTCGCGAAAACCAAGTGGTCAAAGCACTAGCTAAAACAAGTTTTAGCTAGTATTTTGACCAAAACACGAGTCATATTTTGTCAGTTAGTTTTGGAATAATCAGCTGAGAAGGTGTGACAATTTCCCCAAGCTCTAGCTCCTTTACTCGAAGTGAAAGGCAATTCTTCTACATTTAATCCAGAGTAGTTATTTGTAACGTATGATTTTAAATTTCGCGGTCTTTTTCCTTGTAAGCGACTGGCTCAGACCCTTAAACACTTAATCCAGGCTAATCAGCCTCAAGAGGCTCAATTAGACCTCTCTGGTTTGCTGTGTGAACTTTTGTTTTGCTCAGTAAGAACCTAAATGTGTTTTTTTAATAAACTTATTTAATGAATTTACTTCAAAACTCTCGAGGATCTGTATTAGAAGTTACAATTAAAAACTTGATTACCGAAAACGTACGAGCAAATGTTGAATATTTTTTTCTCAAAATCGTATGAACCATTTAACGTGTGATTCCGTCGTCGTTCACCAAGTTACACCATAGTCGTAAATTTGATTTTCATTTAGTTATTATTTTTAAGAAATATTTCTTTTGGGTAATAAAGAATTTGTGATAGGTGATTTTGGATAATGGACGAAAACTATTGAGAATGGCCTAACGAAACGAAAATTACCAAACTGCTATCTAGCTAAAACTAACCGAACTTAACCTTGAATAAAGTAGTCTTGTTCAATGTAACCTTATTTTATTCATGCAAATGTAGAGCTACTTGCACTAATTTAACCCAGACCAAAGGAAATAAGTGAAAGAGTTTGGGCACTAGAGTTTGAGTTTTATTTCGGTCCCAGACTTAGTCAAGGTATGCTTGTTAAAACTTCAGTGCGACATATTTCCGCCAAAATGTTTGAAAAATACAGAAACAAAAAAAAAAAAAAAAAAAAAAAAACAGAAACGGAAAAACCCAGAAGCATCAGTCGCTTATTCTTGAAAACGTAGTAATCATGCGTCGCCCACAATTGACCAAACAGTCAATGCTGGATCCGGTAAAAAGAAAAAAAAATAATAATAAACCAACCCAAAACAGAACAGAAGGTGTATTCCTATTAGCGTCAGTATTCGTGTTGCAGGATGCATCTTCATTTTCAAGAATCAGAAGCTCGCGTTTCACTCATTTGCTAGTCTTCCCAAGGATTTTCGTAAACCTGCCAATCCCAAGTGCCCTAGTCTCTAAGGAATTCTCTTAAACTGATTACACGAAGAGCTTAGGATATCTGTGCATGTGAAAATGGAGAATCTTATGCAGCTTAGATGATTCTACAATTTGGGGTATTCAGATATTTTGGATTCTGCATGAAACGACAGGGTTGCCAGCCAGCTCCCTAGCACGCATCGCGATGAGTATGCGTTGTCGACAACGATAACTCGACGAAATGTGACAGTTAAAAGGGTGATTCACATGCTCAAGGGTTGCGCAGGTGTTAGCCAACTAGACAGGTAAGCTTAGGGAAGAGAGAAGCAAGAGAGAGAGATGGGGAGCTAGAGGAGAACAAAACAAGGAAAAGAACAAAAATAAACCTGGCTTCTGGAGGTATTGATTTGCCCTCTAACCTCTCTAGTACATCTATTAAAGCGCCTGTGTGCGTTTCCTCTGTGGGAGGGTGTGCGTCCTGTACATCTGTCTGCGTGTACGAGGGTATGTATGTGTGCTGCTTCACGACATGCAAGTGTCCCTCATGCCTTGCGTGAATGGTTAGAAAAACGAAAGACAAAGGAAAATTAAAACCCGTGTGCAGTACGTCATCTTTAGCGTTATTTTTCTGCCCATAGAGGGACTAAAAGCTTTCTGGGCAAATCAGTTTGATGATTTTTGCAAGACTGGAACAACAGTTGCCTGGTACCATCTTAACGCAAGGGTTTTCAAGGAAATTACGTAGTGATAGCGTGGGAAAAGATTTTTGAGCTCCCAAACGTAATCGTCAATACCTTACGTGAGCAGTTTTTAGGTTTAATATTTACTCATATAAAAACTTTACTGTAAAAGTTTTGGCCTTATTCAACAAATGTTTAGCTGAATAATAAAATTTCCTAACATTTGATTTTACGCGTTACGATATTTTTTTCAAAGGAATCGGTAATTCATCGCAAAATTTACTGCTGAAAAACTCGGGAGCGTACTCTCGAAAATTTTAATGTCAAATATAAGGAAAATGTTTGGCGAATTTTACGACATTTGTTGCTGTAATGGGTACAATGATAATGTAGTACAGTATTATGTATCAAAACTATAAAAATATTCAACAGCCTTAGCGCAATCGAATTTTAGAAATTCGTGCGTTATATTTTCATAAGCGAGCATTATGTTTTTTTGTTTAATTATTTTGTATGTTTTATTTTGCTTCAAGTTCCTGTATCCGAACTCAGATGCATTCTTTGCCAGTTAATGTAAATGTGCTCCCTATGAGGACGAAAGAGCACTCCACTTGTTAGTGAGGATGGGCAGACTCCTGTATTGAACGAGAAGCCATCACTTGTTATCTGGTTAGGAAAATCTTACTTATTATGACATTAACGGCAGGGATGTGTCGGTTCTTGTTTGTTAATCAACATTTGCCTAAGACGGCAGGAGCTTGGCTAGGGAGACAATAAAGCTTCTTTTTGCAGAGATTTTTCTTTATTTCCCTTGGGTTCTTGTAACGTGTAACTTAAAGTAAGGCTTGCCTGGAAGGATTAAAAAGATGTGTGAGCAGCGGGGGATAAAAGAAGCTACTAGTACATTGTTCTGCAATGGTCGAATATATCGAGAATTGGCTTCTATTCATAAGGGTATCTATGACAACAACAAAAAAAAAAACGTAACATGAAAAGAAAGACAAAAGGCGTTAGAGGCTGTGCGTTAGGAACACAAAGGCAATTTGCTATACGCCGCGTGTTTTTAAAGTCCATTGGGATGTTAGTGGTTTTTCTCTTTGCTGAGCGCCCACTAGTGCCATAGGAGCCAGTAAAGCTAATGGCGTTTTCCATTGACGGCACTAGTGCAATATTTCCCGGTTTGAGTGTGCTTCCATGTGTTTTAGCATGCTTTTTCAGAAAGGGCGTTGTAGCGTTTAAATTTTTATGGGCTGTTTTGCACTGAAAATGTCAAATAGCGCGTTTTTTTGGAAATTCGCACTGAGTACACTTGTGGAATGTTTGAAGCTTTTGGGTCAGAGTGTACTGTATTGTGTTCGATAGACTTCGCAGCGCAGTCACTTGGTATACAAGATTCTAAAAACACCAACAAAAAATGTACATGGAAAACAGCAATCTTAGCGCACCAGTGGCGCTTCCACGAATTGCACTTGCGTAATTCTTAAAAAATAGAAATTTTAATGTCGTGCATTATTCCACTGGCTGTTCTCGTGTTTCGTGAAGAGTAGATGTACTGTAAAGTGCAAAAACCTTATGCTTCTGGTTCAGAGTGCTTTTGCATTAGCTGCGCTTGTGCACTGTTTCTGCAAGTTTTTGTACACGTCTTTTACAGAAATTTCCTTAATGTACAACAATGCAAACCACGAACAGTTAAAACTTCTCAGAATTTCGAAAATGGCACCACCCTTAGCAAATTTGGATGCATATTTTAGTGCAGATACTAGCTAGGGCTGGTGATATATTCCAAGTTTAGGTAAGCACCAAAACTACATTGCTGAACGCATTTCTCGTATAGTAGTCTGGCAAGCATGGGGTCAAATGGAGATCTTGCCTGGAGGACGCCGAACAGGAGGGGCGCCATATCCATACCTCACTATCTAAGCTTGCAACAGATTGTATTGTACAGTACAGTAGTAGTTCCTCCGGAGCCTCCGATGATAAAATGAAACTGCAACTCACCTCGTTCCAGAATCTCGAATAGAATATTTTTTAGCCACGGGGACATCTTTCTTTCTTGCCTCCTGAGGGCGCCATCGACCGTAGCTTTTCCTCTGCATATAAGAGCTGATAACATAGTAGAGTATGCATGGCCGAAATTGAAATGAACCACCTAGTTACCAGTTTTTTAAAGTCGTGTGCATTTGAATAAAATGTTATAGCTAATAATAAACACATTTGTAGAAAAAAAAATACTAGTTATGCCGAGTTTCATCTCAAGATTTGTGCAAGTCATACGAGCAAGAGTTGACTCACACAGACTTGCAATTCAAACAGGGGCGGATTGGCTTGCATGCGGCCTATGCGGAAATTTTCAAGACCGGCCTAACTAAGCTTATGCAAAGTTATTACGAATAATTAAGCCCCTGGCCGAGAAGGCATTTTCCGGTACTGGCCCATGCGGCATTTGCCACAATGGCCAGTCCGCCGTGGAATTCAAATGGGGGTTGACGCTGCTGCTCATGCAAGTTGACTCGCACAATTTGTTTGTGGAAACTCGGCATTACTCACATTTTTGTTATAAAGTGTAATAAAGGAGCGTTGGAACAGCTTAATTGTTGCAATCAATAATGAAGCTCAATTATAACAAGCTGTAAGTAATTAACTGATATTATGCGAAGTATGCATAAAGTTAAAACGTCGTAAACTATGCAAGTCTCACGTGAAAAAATTCATGGCTAAACATCACAAAAGCATCTCGACAATTCGGGATGCGCAAAAAAGTAATATAACATAAAACCGTACGCATAATATACGAGAACGATAAACTACGACTCAGTTGAGTGCGCTATAGAAATATGTGCGCCCGTAATGAAAGCGAAGTATTTGTGTAACCTAACGTTTACTTTACCTGAGTATACCTACTTGAACTTCACCAAGCTTTGCTTATCTAACAAATTTATTTTTACCAAATGTAGCCTAATTTAACCTAAATTTAAGTAACCTAACCAAATCTAACTGTACCTTAACCTAATATTACCTAAACTATCGGTCTTCTTGTAGCCTTACCCTACTTTCAGGCTCTTATCCAGGGGGTTTTAGGAGGTTACCTCCCCTTCATCCCGAAATTTTTATTTTGTAATGGTGAGCCTTGGCGAAACCCAAATGACCAATAAAACTGCATATTGCGTTCCCCGCCCCGACCAAATCCTGGCTACCGGCCTGCATACTTTGCATAACCTAACCTTAACTTATCTAACGTTCCGTTGTTGAAAACATTCATTCTATAAATTTCATTTTTGAATCCAAAAAATGTTATCTATGTATGCAGTATTATGGCGTCGTATACAAGGTTTCGTGTATGAATTTTAAGCCCTATTCGTCGAAAAGCTGTCAATTTTGTTACAAAAATAGTTCTAAATATATGTAATAAAATTGAATAAAGTTGGGTGAATAAATTCTCTTCACCTTCAGGTCTTGAGACTTGAATGTAAGTACTGAAATGGGAAATATAAGGAATACAGGAAAGTATTCATCCGTTATAGATTTCTGGAAATTATAACTATCGTAATTGGCACGAGTTCCTTAGTGCAAAACCTTAGTAAGTAAATAGAGCAAATGAGAAAAGTGACGTGTAGTTCAAAACTGAATAGATTTAAATTGATTTATTGAAAGAAGCACGATAGTTTATGACACTTCGATTACCCTAACATGGTAAAAAAGTCAGATTAAGTAACATGTTAACTTCACTATAACTAAAAACTTTTTTTTTCTAAAAAAAAATCAGATAATGAAAGGTTGATAGCTTAGCAGGGGCGTTGGGGTGCTAGTAATACCCGCGGGGCGAATGGGACGCTGCAGTAAGGTGTAAAGGGGAGATAGGCAGGAAGGAAACTTATCCTACATAGGAGACCTATAGGCAGTTTTGGAAAAGGGTTCTTACGTTTCCATAACAGCTTCCTTATACCTCACAAAAGCGCCCTTTTCGACTTCGCCATAGAAAAAGCTTTTTCCGGTGGGAATTACAGTTCTACTCTCTATAGCTAACTTTATTCGTGATACAGAAGAGGGAGGGAGAAGGGAGGGAAATAACTACTTATGCATAACTGAGTTGTCACCTTTTGCACCAAGTTGCAATGGCTCTGTCATATCGATCTGATCTCAGTTCTCTTTCAGTAGCAAATTAAGAGCTTCGCCTTTCTTTACTTTTCGTTACCCAGCATTAAACAATGCTTGGATATGCCTAAGGAATTCAAAGCGTAAAATTTCAAAAGTCAAGAGACTCTGAATGTCGCAGGATCCATTTTCTCACACTTTGCATTAAAAGTGCAAAACCTCCTGTTCCGTACTCGACTGCGTTTGACACTCTTAAAATATTCCGAGTTGATAAAATTTTTCTTTTTATTTCGACACGTTCATTCTGACTTTCTGCTCATCACTCTGAGAAATATTCCTCCTTGACTCAGAGGGTAATAACAAGGTTACGACGGGATCATAACAGGGAAAAGATGACAAATAGTCAGACGAAGTCTCCGGTGATAAAGAATCATCGCCTTCACTCAAAAACTCCGTAGCCTCATTTTATCTTTCAGCTGCTTTAATTACCAGGATCAGGACATTAACGGCTTTTAGCCAGGGAGCTCATTTCTTGCGGTGCCGACGTTGGTTACAGCTGATATATTGTATGGGTGAGTGAAAAGCAATTCTTAAGTGAGCCCTAAAACTCTTATTACTCGCAGAACTTGCGCAAAAAAGATTGGCTGTAAATGGTTAAAAAAAACTTATATTATCCAATTAAAGCTGTTGAAAATGAAAGCGGAGAGTGTTTAAGCATGTTGTCAGCACGCCCATCGTCGTTCTGTTACCTTCCACCATTTTAATAAAACGGGTTCGCTTACATGATTGTGATTAACGTCACTTGCCAAACAGCTACAGCGTCACATAATCTGCAGACTCAAAACATACGAAAATAATAGTATTTAAGGTTGAAATAAAGTTTCTTTGTAGTAAAAGTGACGTCATAACGCCATTAAATATTTCCAAGCAACGCCATTTCGTCCCTTAAAACTTTGTTGTTTTCGACACTAAATATGTTAAGTTTAGAAGTGAAATTTTTATTTGGTTTCACTAGTTCAAGTAGTTTAAGACGATTGATTAAAAAAATCTTGGTATTTTGTCAAGCTGGCCTTCAGGGATGATCCTTCTGTTCCCAGAGGGCATGTGAAGTTACAAGGTTGCAGTATCTCAGGTTGTCTCGATGATTGCACTCGTATTTCATTTCAAAGAGAGAGGATGAGAAAAATCGTCTTGAGCTCATATTCTACTTTGAGCAATGAAGCGTTTTGTCGATAGCAGAAGCTTAATCTCTTTGAAAAATAGAAAATGTGCGGTCGATAACGTATTGTTAAGCGCGTCCTTCTCGTTGGTTCTGACAATTATGGAACAATTTGTCTTCGGAGCGCTTAGTTAGCTCACCGAGATGAAATCGACAATTTCTTCCAACAATATTTTTTGGGTTTTGTTCGCGAATTGTATTATTGCTCCGTGTAGTCTTACTGTAATATAGGCAACATGGTAAGATAATAAAATCGGGGAAACAAATTACAAACTCTTCGAGCAAAACGGACACAAGGATTGATCTGAACAACGGGTGCGCTATTGCTCTGAACAGTAACGCCTCCAATCAACAGCCCACACAGCTGTTGCGTAAGCATCCCAGTAGCACATAGAGTTCAGAATTCTTTAGTACTAGCGAAGAACACTTGAAGTTAGCACAATGACGAAAGAAATTACAGCTAACCAATTCTGCATGCTTGATCCCATCAACTTTCGAAGTCTGGGCCACTGGTAACATTTTTCTTATTTTTTTTTTTCAAGTTAGCAATTATCAAGGAATCGCTTATTCTTGTTGTGTCAATGGAAATGTTTGAAGTGACGCCATGTCCAAAGAGTGGCTCTGGGATCATAAGAAGCCAAATTATTTTCAGTTGACTAAGATATAAAGTATTTCCGTTTTGGGCGTAATTGTTGGTAGTAATGAGGGGATTTTTCTGTATTTTTATTGATTTTATTCCCTTTGACAGGTTGCACGGATATGCAAATGACTTGGACGATATAGCCCTTCACAAGCCAAACAGAAACCAAAGAGAGAAAGATAAGAAAAAGTATTTACAATGTCCCTGTTGACACGTTTCGTTCGATTGCCGGACCGGGGCAACACCCACGTGTTCACGTTCGTCGTAACGCGTTCCGTCACGCGAGATTTACATCGCGACGTCACTTCAAAGGAGTTTTGTTACGGTTACCATCGATGGGCGATTACCTTCTCGAGGGCGGGGAAAGTGCTGGGCGTCTACTTGGTGTGGAAGAACCCCTCAGAAGGCATGAAAGTTTTTATCGACTTTTCCTTTACACTCCTCAATCGCGAACATTTCAGTGCCAACGAAACCTTCAGTGGTCGGCAAATTAAATTTACCTTCGACTCTCCCGCTCAAGGCAACCGGCGTTACATTCCGGTCGCTGATCTGTATTCACGGCACTTTACCGACCAACACGGCGAATTCCAACTCGAACTCACCGTCTCCAATATCCGGACCATTTATGAAACCGAGCTCAAAATTCCCTCACTCGCGGGCCACGTGTTGTGTCCCACGGGTTCCACCTTTTCCCTCGTTCACAGCAATAGCGTCCTGAGCCAACTCACCTTAGGCAAGCCATGCAAACTTGAAACCACTTACTTCTCCTTCGGTGGCTTTGATTGGAACGTGGCCATTACAGCCGATCCTTCCGCTAGTAGCACTAATACCTCCGCCGGTGGAGGTGGCGCTATCACCTCCGGTAATGCATCCTCCGCCTTTCAGTTACCGTTAAGCTCCTCGTCGTCGTCATCTTCGTCTTTGCCTCTAGCTAATTATGCCCGTCATAACGACGAGCTGAGCTCCTACGACAGCTCCTACGGATCGTTATCACACCGGAAGGGCGCTAACGAATGGCCATCCATGGACTCATCCGGCTCGTGTGTCAAATGCCCCCTGGCCATTCGCTTGCGGAGATTAACCGGCGTAGATCACCGCAGTCGCGCGCGCTATGTTCTGTCCGTGGGAGATAGCAGCGACCGGCGATTCAATTCCGGCCTCTTGGATGATGTCTCTGACGCCGAAGGTCTGGGCTCAGTCTGGTGCCCCCGCCTACGCCTCTCAGACATTGCGCCCAAGAATGTCCTACGCCTACAAGTGGAATTTCTGTCTGCCAAGACCCTAAGCGAATCGTTAGTCACCTTGGCGCCCTTTTCCACCGCCGGAACGGCCAACGCTGGCGTTGGGATTGGGGCCACATGTTACGACCGAGATAAACAAGCGTGGTTCGTTGAGCCGGATACCCATGCCGATACTTTAAGGATCCGCATGGTGTACCGGGATGTCCGCAACGTACCACGCAACCACATACGGTGAGTCTCAGAGGACAGATCCCATTCTGTTTTTTTTTTTTTTTTTTTTTTTCTCTCTCTTTTCCCGCTAGGCTCAGGAGTCGTAAAGCTTCTGAAATAGTAGTAAAACTAATGAAAAAATAGGAGACGTTTCGTTTATTTAGAAGTGAGAAGCTAGATGGCTGACGGTGGACAGTAGGTTGTTTGTAACTATGACTATTTGCAGCAAAAAATACTTAATTATTCTTTGATTTGTTGTGATGCTTTCTAGGCTTTACAATGCATATAAAAATTGTTACTACTCATTGTCTCGGAAAGTTTGTTTTTGTTGAATTGCGAAAAAATTTGGCAAAAACTATAAGTTGAATTGTACGTCTATACACAAAGAGTTACTGATGATATCTGAGCATTCTTTAAGCTGCTATCGTTACTGAAAGCCTTTAACGAATATTGTAAATCACAGAAGTTAAATGCTGCCTATTAGACACGACTCGCTACATCGATTTTCTACTCTTGTGGATCTGCTTTACTGCTTGGCAATTTCGCTTTTTTAAAGCCAAGGTGTTTATTCTTTTGTGAAAGAAAGAAACAGTGTGTTATTTTGAACTATAAAGCCATTTTTCGTGTAACATTTAGCAACTATTTACCAAAATTTCAACAGTGTAAAAACGAAACCGCGTAAAACGAGTTCAAGTAAATGGGGGTTCACTGTATTTGCTTTTTCCTCAGGTTAAAAAAATTCGACAACTTTGAACTCAATTTTGCTAAGAAATTAAATCATTTTTAAAGTCATTCCTATATGTGTGTTGTGTAAGGGTTGTAAGATATTTGTGTAGCAATGGTTGGCTGCTTATAAATGAAAAATAACGAACGGACAATAAGAGCTAGAGTTTTAAAGGAACCCACATAATTTTAATCGGTACAAATGACTTTTTGACCGTCCAAGAAATAATTAAAAGCCTTTACTCAGGTTGCGTTAGACTCAATACTTCGTACAATTGAAAAAGCAAAAATAACTGGAAAATAATATTCGCTAATGAGATTATTTTCTTAAACCTTTACATGTCAAACACTTAAAGCTCTCGAAAAAATACTTGAAAAGTTTCTTTTATAGTTTACATAGATTTGTTTTAAAACCTACGTATCCAGTTAAATTCTTATTTCCAAATTTAATGCAGATATTTTCGAAAAAAATTCAGAAAACAATACAGTTCGACCAGCTCTTTATTTCTGATTCATTAAAGAAATTGTGAAACTGAACCTAAATGTAAACATTTAACAATTTATTTAAAGAATACTTTGGACTTGTATACTTCATATTTCTAAGTTAAACAATATTTTTGAGGACATTTGTGCAAATATCAAGATATTTTTCCAAACTCACCTGGAATATTTCTCCGTGTTTTTCAATGTGTATACCAGCGTAAGGGGTCATAGTATTTCTTCTTTAATTTGCGCTGCTAAGCTATGTCGTCTTATACATTGTACAAATTTGCTTAAACTATGTCGTCTTGTGCATTTCTGAAATAGGGAACACGAAGAAATTTATTTCCACGTAACTTCGTATCTTTGGTATCAACTGAATCTTCGTATATTTGAAAGAATTTAACGCAGTAATCTCAGAATAGCGCACACCTGACAAACGGAAGGTTGCCAGGATTTTCGTGAACCGAGGTTGTTTGTTTTGGTTTAGTTTGTAGTCTTGTCAGGAACTTCTGCCGAGTCACTAAAGATTTTTATTCTACTTCCTTCTCATTTTTTTTTTTTTTGAAGTAGTCCTCCCAATGGAGCAAGCCTTTGTTTCAAACGAAGCAAAGTCGCCTTAGGGAGCTAGCGAAGCAGAATTTCTTCTTTCATGTTGGACCAAATTCCAATTCCTTTTTCGTCGTCATTTATCCTCGCTGTGGTTGACTACAGTAGAATCTTGCTCGTAAGCTTATGTTCAGCTCCATTGTCAAAGGGAGCTACTAAGGCTATGAAAGTGAGGATCTCAATTTTTCTCATCGCGGTTTATAAGTTGTCTTACCATCCCAAAGAATTTATACAGTATAGAAGCATGACAAGGATTCCTTATTGTTCCCTATACTAGCAACCGGAAAGCTTAATTTCTATCGTTACTACGTGATATGCTCGCAGCTCGTGCAGTGAAGCAATTCATATTACCATGCAAAAATTGGGTTGCGCGTTTAGAATTGGGCCCTTTTCCAACGTGTTTTTCGTGCTGATACAGGTAGGGCAGACAGGATTTTGGCTAGAAGGGTTTTATAATATGCAATTTTTATTTTTTGGACATTTGTCTTCTTCATTATAAGGAAAACCCCCTACGAAAAACGGTCTACAGGTATGCGTTTCTGTAAAAGTAAGATACCTACTGGCCGCATGTGTACTGGTACAAGCTTCTATACAGAGGTACGTGTACGTCCATTGTGCATGCCGCGAAGGTAAATGGGCACGGCAAGAAAGGAAGAAAAGTCTATTGATTTTTCACCTATGGAGCACAAAAGGAAATGTTACT
Organism: Triops longicaudatus; assembly: GCA_022885665.1. NCBI lineage: Eukaryota > Metazoa > Arthropoda > Branchiopoda > Notostraca > Triopsidae > Triops > Triops longicaudatus. The sequence goes on along the minus strand of JAGQDJ010000173.1, from coordinate 194,393 downwards.
TTGAGACGCAAGTTTAGGAAATCTCTCTTGTTATTCTGTTCTATGTTTCGTCAAACACTATGTTTTAGCTTGAATTTGTATTAAGACCACGGACGTAAAATCAATAAATGAAGAAGGAAATCCGGGCCTTGGGCAGCTGTGTAGGCCTGCAGACGGCTTTGTGATGAATATGGGCCAAGTTTCACAGACGCTAGTCGTGCAAGGAAAATACGGGATTGTTCGAAGAGAAACTGTCCCTTTTACTGTGAAATATTTTGGATTCTGCAACAGTAGCTACTGAGTGAAAGTTTGCGTCACCGGATTAGACTGCGTAGTGTCTTTGCAGAGGATTAGCTAGTTTCGGATAGAAGACGTATTTTTTATATTGTTCTTAATAAATCATAGCTCTTCCTATCATAACTGATACCACTTCAGTTTGTTTTCGTATTGCGTTAGACGTCATAAGAGGCAAGGTTATGGAAAAGAATTTGGAGAAGAAAAATGGCGAGGTTACTATTTGTTTGCGTGATGGCACCACTGATATCGCGGTGGTATTCGCTTGCAGGCGCGCTTTGCACTGCAAAGTTATGCATTTTCTGGAGTCGGTAGTAACGCAGTTGCACTACTCTTGTGTCCATTAGTTCCATAACTGGTCTATTATTTTTGTGTGCGCCACTTGTTTCTGGAACTATTTGTTAATCCACCTTCATTTCTGGAACAAGCTATGCCATCTGACGATGGAGCTGGCGCTTGCGTGCTCCTGTATTTTGAAGAGTACGTAAAATCTTGCTGTGACGCACACTGGTTTTATCGAACAATCGGCCATTGTGTACACAGGTCCACATATCCTGGCAAAATTAAAAGCATATTTTTCAATACTGGCTATTACGTACAATCGATTACACATCACAAATTTTCCGTTGCCGTGGTGTACGTTATAGCGAGATTTCGAAAAACATTTGTTTTGCCTACGCCTTTCAAAAATTTTTGCAATTAAGCCTAGCTGCAAAACATCTACTTCAATTTTAGTGAGTTTTCTGCAAGAATTATTTTTTTAAATGTTAAGTTTTGCGTTGAAGAGATATTTTCCAGTTTTTCTTCCATTAAGATGTAGGAACTAATTCAACTTAATTTGGATATTACAATAAAATCTCGCTATAAAGTATACGCAGGGGAACTAAAATGTTGTCTGCTGTAGCTAATGGTAAGTAATAGCCGATATTGGCCCGAAATGCCTTAGAAAATAGTTTTATTCTAATTTTCTGTTGCTGCACGTTTCATGGCAATTAGCAATGTGTGCTGTTTCACAAAAGCAACTTTTGGGTCATTTGTTATGAAAATGTAATGTAAAGTTGAATCAACACAGTTGCTTTCGGTTTTCATCTATGATATAAATGGCCAATGGGGGTGATTTGAGCCCTATAGCAGAGAAGGTACTTGTTTGAGGAGCCCTACTAAAAACTTCGAACGCCAACTCGAGTAGCATGATCGTGTAGAACCCAAAAGCTCTCTTCTAGGAAAGTTACTGTTCATGCAATACCATGTAGCAGCGCTTGTGTTCGCTATAGCCGAAGGAAAAAGCATGTATAAATAGGCAAAAGGACCTCAGTTTTTTACGCTATAGGCGAAAATACGTTATAAGCTTGTTCATTGTAGCCCACACTTTCTCTGTACATTTACATAAGCGTTTCACTGGGGGCTCTGGACAGTGTACGGTATAACCCATTGTTCGTTATAACTGATGTACTTTGTAGCGAAATATTATGTATTTACACACTATCTCGAAAAAGATGTTTGGCACCACACCCACATACTTCACTGAAACTTCACTGTCTTAACCTTCTTGCAAACTGCCGAACGGTGTTCATCCTATCATTAGCAAGCCTTCCCATATGTTACTAGGCTAGAAGATTTCTAGTTTCATCGTGCCCTTAATTAGCACGACTTACCTGCTCCTCTTGCCCGGTAACACGTGTTCAGGTAACTTAATGTCTGGATTTCTATGTATCCTAAGAACGTGTTAACTAGCAGAAGTTACACGGTAATGCGTTTTTCACTGCTCGGTAATACGTGTTTAGATGGCAGTGAAAATGCCTGGAAATGAGCTTTCAACGGTACCATTATCAGGCCGAACAGTGAATGATTAAACTTTACAGAGGATTTACAACCTGTCGAAACTCGTGAAGCTTGTAAACTTAACACTCGATTCATCGTCGTTGCATTGTTGCATACAAAAAGATGGTCCAGTTCTGCTATTCCCCAAGGGTAAAGATGTTTTCCATAATAGAAAAACGAAGTGGCATAACAATGCACATTAAATATTACTGGATAATGGATGCGGAGTCCTGCCATGGAAAGGAGGAATTACGGCCCTAAATTCTTTACGTATAGCGCAAGCTCATATTCTTGACTGTCGATATGGTGTTAAGTATAGCCATATCTACCCTTGCCGCTCTTTATTTTTTACTGCAGTAGGAAGTTGTTGCATCACGACTTTGCTCACGCTACAAAATGTTAGGTTTCCCGGTCTGTTGGCTGCCACACTTTCCGCTCGGAATTATGATTAATTAAGCGAAGCTGCACAATTTTTCTTTTTTCGTATCAATTTGGCTCCAAACGACCTGTAGAGGTGTAGAAAAAATACTTAAAGGGAGTTTCCAAGATAGCAAGACAAGGAAATATGAATCAAAGCCTCGTGTAAATAACAACAGGTAGCTTTGAAAAAAAAAAAATCTTCGCTTCCGTCTGTTGTAACTTTTTCGATCGTTTTTTTCCTACTATTATTATTATTGTACTGTGACTTGGCACGAATGCACGGATGCGACGAACGCACAGATATCACAGTATGCGCACCATTGCTGTTGGCAATAATGAATGTTTTCACGAGGTAGGAGCTTCGTTGCTTCCGACCGACTACAAATGTCCTCATTCGAGACCGCGAGGTATTTTAGTGACTGCGAAGCTCTTCGTTTTGAGCAAACCAAAACAACCAATTTTTTTTTTATTAAAAGAAAGGACGGCTTTGTCCAATTTCCGTAAAAACGAAGTTTTGTTTGATACAAAGGGAATTTGGGTAACAACGTTTTCGGTTCACAAATATTATATAGGACCCGGTAGGGCCCTAAAGATTTTCCCCTACCAAAGCAAAGCCTTAGGAGCCGGCACTGGGTACTATATATTGCTACAGTATGCTTGTCCGGCCTTAAAGCACATTCTTATGTCAAAATGTTTTATTTCTACAAGTATTTGATTGATTGTCATGAAACTTTTCATGTACATACAAAATCGGCATAAAAATAAGCCTGAATAATTGTACACTTTTTCATGCAATTGTCTATTTTTTTATTTTTTACGAAGGCCCGTAAAACGAAAAATGTAAGGGCGGTCAAAACTGTGCATATCTCTGCAGAGTTCATTAAAAGCTAAAAAATTCTGAAATTTTGAGTAGGGCTAGCTTCAGCTATGTAGGTACTTGCATAAAAAATTGCATAGAGAGTAATTTTATGAACTTCACACCCTAGAATGAGGGAGTTGGTGGGCGCATCCAGCAATGAAAATGCACGCGTACTTTATCTACGAACCGATAGTTGTTTGATTAAATATTTAGTACAAAATTTTTAATTAAAAGCTAGTTATGAAGTCAAGTATAATGAAAATTCGCGTGTTGAGTGACGCCGTCCGCACTTAAAATAAAACACAATTTATTTTATGTGGAACGATGCGGGGGTTGGAGGCGGCAGCCTTCCTCTATGTGACTAAGGTCTAAGTGACAAAGGATTTCTTAAATTAGATTGTGTACTGTTTGCCTTAAATAAAAACTACATAGATAATACTGCAAAACGTGAATATCACGCAAAACTGGCGCGGTTTTCTCTCTGCTTCAACGCTTAAAAACTTCATGTATAAAAAATAGTTTCTCCAAAAGAAAAAGAAAAAAATACACTTAGATTAATCGGAATTGAATTATTGTTTAACGAAAAACAAAAATTCGTACCGATCGATTAATTGATAGAAATTTTGACGTTTTAACCCTGCTTTGAGCCTCAACAAAACGGAAAAAACCCGTACAGGAGATGGCTGAAGAACAGTGTCACGAGTGCAATTGCACTAGATAATATAATGAAAAATATTAATAACAATATAATGTTGCTCACCACAAAATTTTTACAATAGAATATTACTTTGTTTAATATTGAGATTTTTCCAGTCAGTTATAAGTTAACTGTGTATAATATAAAATTGTATCTATTTTAAGGATTCAAGGAAAACAGCTTGAACATTAATATTACCCATAGAAGATAAGGAAGTCATGGAACCTAAAAAATCACTCGTGCTATTTACTATTACTGGAATGCTTACATTGTTCTTTTGAACAACGTTTATTTGAAATAACAAAAAGTTAATTAGCTGCAATTTAAAGACAAAAATCTTGCATATTATTGGGCAGAGAACTGTTTCATAACACATTAGGAGTACTTTCTATTAATTTCCAAAAGTAGTTTCCATGAAACATTCCTGCTTTTGTTAAATTATCAGTTTCTAAAAGAAAGAAATTTTACGGAAAATTTTATTTAATACAAACAATTTGTGCAGCTGCGTATGCTGTAGCTGAGTTCTTTTTAGCAGTAGTCTCTTCATAGTTAGCACAGATATTTGATAAACCTTTATGAAATTTATGACCAGCAATTCGACTGATTGACTATAGACTAGTAGATCTCCAAATGACTTTTGAACTGTTTTACCGACGAAAATTAATACCAAGCAAAAATGATACGCCTACACAGTAATTAATGGATTTCCGCTGTCGTGATTTGTGCGAACGGTTAAATTCCAGAAAAACTTAGTGCATAATTGTCGTGCAAAATGAAAATAGGTTCACAAAGTTCATGTTTTACAGCAAACGGTTCGTATAAGCAAAATTCGTGTAGTGGTTTATTTCGAGCGGCCTACTCAAAGAACTCTTTATATTCATAATTGTTCTCTAAGCATAAAGGTTAACTGCATCATTTAAATTTTTTCTTGTCAATAATTTGATACACTAACATAAATGAAAGCAAAATAATAATTCTTCGGAGTATTTCTTACTGAACACATTTTTTTTAAAGAGTCGTATGTGCAAGGAGATGGAAGCTGGAAAGCTTAACAGCATTCAGTAATCATATGGCACGACTTGTGGCTAACGTACTTGTAATAAGTAGTCTTTTTGCTAAATTATCTTATACATGATTGCGAAACACTAGAACTGCATTGCAATAAGTGACGTTAAGTGTTAGAAACGAGCAACACAGTGAACTAAAACAGACCGAAACGTAGAAAGTCGAAAGACTTCCTACGAAATTTGGAAGAGTTAGATGATGTTAAGAAACGTAAATTTGGGTAGGTAGAGTTATGTAAGTAAGTAAGTAATTAAGTTGATGTGGATAGGTAAAGCAATGTTCTACTAGATTACGTAACGTTACGTAATATCAGATAAAGTTCAGGGTAAGTAAACTAAGTTAGGTCTGGTCAACTTAGATCACGTTAGGTAAAACTGGTTGGTTAGGTTTGTTTTACTTAGACTTGCTTGAATGCGTTTAGATGAGAATAGGTTAGTCTAGATAGGGTAGGCTAAATTTGGCTAGATTAGCAACATTTTTGGTTACATAAGGTTAGGTTATTTATTGGGTAAAACTTGTTTGGGCTTGGTTAAGTCGGAGGTAAAATTTTCAGTCTAGAGGCGCTCAGTACTACTAAGTTTAATTAGGTACGGGTTTTGTGTTCGAGATTAACTAGGGGCAGAAGAAGGCTAACGGGGCAAATAGCAGGGAAGTACTCTTAGTTCCGTAATCAGTTTCATTACCTTTCAGTCCGATTATATCAACTGTCCCATTTAGGTCCTCATTAATTGCTATTTCACCTCTGTTCGAACTGAAGTGGACTAACGATCTATCGTTGTTCTTTCTAGATATATGAGTTGGTCGGCCTCAATACTGCGCCCCATAATCTCCTCCGGCAGTAATAGCAGCAAAGCCAGTAATGCGGGCGGTGCCATCAATAGTAACCTGACTTCACCAGCCATGACAGGGTTTGATCCGGTGCCTTTTGCCCAGCCTTATTACAGTAATTACTACGTACAAGAGGAAACCGACGATGGGTTAATTATGGAGTCCGGAATCCCTATCAAAGAAGTAAAAACCCACGTATTCCACTCTTCTCCTAAGTTTTATGTGCTATCGACAAACAAATGGAACAGCCAACCATAATCTCAATGGCTGTTTCGCGACTTTTCATGTGTTTTAACGACTCCTGGTTTTTCTCTCCCTATCACTTTAGCTTTACCGACCAGGCAGTCAGTTTGTCAACGACAAATTGCAACTCGTTGTGGAAATCGAGTGGGACGAGTCTTTGCTATTATTCCAAGCCACGTACCACAAATACGATGATGTTACACGGATCCATAACTACCAAATGAGGTGAATTTAAACATACGTCGTACGACAAAGGGTTTAGAAGTGGAAGATTTAATGTCAACACTATGGGGAAAACAGTTTAAAACAAGATATTGTTCTTTTCACAGGAGAGAAATTACCGCATTACAGAACGAGAATTACAGTCTGGAGCGACAACTGTTCAGTTATCAGCGAAGTTTGGCGTTAGCCCACACGCGAAATCAACCTTCCGACGAGACGTCGTCGTCCGCTAACGGAGACTACTTACCTCGTCGGGACGAAGAAAATGAACGCAATTACATGTGTCGTTCGCAATCCACCGATACGGAATACGCTTGACAAAAAATCGCTTTGTGGCGCTGATTTTCTTGGAACCAAAACAAATTTCATCCCTCTCGTAACTTTCGTCATTTGCAAACTCGCATTTAGTCCCCTTTTTACTTCTTTGCGACACGACAAATTTTGAGCTTCTTACGTTACGCACACTTGGAAAACAAACATATCACTCGACCACTTCCGTCTTTCTATAACATAAGGAATTTTAGCTTATAGCTTGGTAAGAGGGATTTAAAATAAAAAAAAAATACAAATGCAATGATTGGTGCAATTTCAAATTTTAAAACGTTTTTCGACCTTTCCTGGATCCCTAAATGCTTGTGTATTATATTCCAAATTTAATTTCTGTACAGCAATTCTGATAAATCTATTGATCTTATATAAACCCAAAATTTCAAGACACAACAAATACTTCTTGAAGAATGAAAGCATTTTTCGTGTTTTCTGGTATGCACTGAAGTTATAACATGCCTAAGGGCAGTGGACTAAATGTGTCACGGCTTTTTTTCCAACCAGGCAATGGTCGTTTCAGACTGCACAAAACAAACAAGAAAGTTAATAGCCAATAAAGATGGAGAATAGATTACAGTTGAAAACCAAGGAGTGTTAGGGCGATAACTCAGGTTGCTCCACGCTCCTATACCGGATACTGGTGAAATGATGTGCATATGCAAATGAGGAATGGAATAAAATGGCGGCCAATGAAACCCCACCCTAAAAACAGGAAGGGAAAAAATTATTCGGACAGTTGTTAATGGACTCATGTGACAAAATTTATACCTGGTATCTGAGGTATCGCCGCCTTGCTTCTGCAGCACTTCTTTACCAACCCTTTCCATTTCTTTTACTAAGCAAGAAAATGGCGCACATTTATACCAATATTTGGGAATCTTACGAAAAATTAATTCCAAAATAAGCTACTACCGATAATTTTGTACTAATTATAGTGTAACGAACTGTATTCCTCTTTATCGAATATTCCAAAAAGTAGCATTATTTCTTACGATATTATTTTGCGAACGGCTGACACCGCTACTTCTAACTAAAAGGAAAAGGAATTTAGCAACAACGTAAAGCGAATCCTTCTACCCGTGATAAACAGCAAAGCCAGTCTCAGCAATTATAAAGAAAAACATCGCTAACATGAAGGTGTTTAACGTATTTACAGCACAACACTGACGTCTTCAATGACACTCTTTTTTTTTAGTTTCAGTAAGCTACAACGTCTAGGCTATTCCTAAGTTCCACCACGAAAAGCGCTTCTTCTGCGGACGTCTTTTTTGTGAAGGTCCCATAATATTAGAAAACTTCCGCGGTTAGTTCCGCTTACACTAATTTTCACCACATGTATTTGTCAGGACCAAAGCATCGAGACTAAGACATCTTGTCCGTTATAAGAGGTTCGTTTGACTGCCGTTGAGGCATCGTGACTGGTTTACACTATGGTCGATGGCAAGCCGGCCGACACGGCCCAGGCGTCGCATGAGGACGGATGCACCAAGGCATTGAGACCAATGCCAAGACCACGATACCATTTCCGAGACCAAGAGCGAGACGAACAAAAGGAACTTTTCGAGACCTGACCATGTGACCAAGACCAGGACTTCGGTGCTCTCGAGACTGGTATTATGACCAAGACCAGGTCTCGAGAACCCAACCTTGTCTAATTTACGCTTAATGATTGCAAAATCACAACAACAGCTCTTATGTCACATAATAAAAGACCTATAATGGCGGTTACTCCAGTGATGAACCTGACAGCTGGTGATGAAGATTCCCTGCTGTACTTGGATTATTGTTAAGGGTCTATCGTAGGTTAAATAGCAGAACGGTGTCTTTTCAAGCTCATAAGACAGTTAGCAAAGAACCTAATGCATTGTGCTCGTTTAACCAGTTGCCCTGGCTTTTTCTTTAATAAAATTCACGGCGCCATTGAACGGATGATTTGCCGCTAATCCTGGTATCGCCGTCTTCAAATTTAAGGCCTACTGACTTGGCAACTTGAAAGCCACCACCTTGGACTGTGAACGTGGAATAACGTCCCGATTGGGACCAAAGTTCACATGTTGGATTTTACTATGCCTACAGCTGCTTTGTTTGTTTACAGGCATTTATATGAATCCTGAAAGTTCGAATGCTTTGTCCTCATGGACGTGGCGAACTTGCTACGCCATCAAATTTCAAAAGAATATCTGACGATTGACCAAGATAGCCGAATAGGTCAACTGCCAGTCGCCGACGTAGTTATCACAAAAACACCTACAAGGTTTTCAAGATGTTCAGCAATCAAATCGTGAAAACTACTTTTCAGATTCAACATCAATTTCCGGTATATCAATTGCACGGAAGCGTTATCTACTGCACTAATTTGTCTATAATTTTTTTCTAACAAAAAAAGGTAAAATTCAACTTGAACTTGAAAATTTACTACCGTATTTAGTTCAAAGAAATAATAATAAAGTTGACTAGGAAATGTTGCAATTAAATAATCGTTACTCCGCCCTTTTTCTTCGTTTGTGCAAGTCCAGAAATGGACAAGCATGACACAACTAAAGGCACCTAACCGAATATTGTGAACGTAATGTAATATCACAAAGTAACTTAACATAAGTAGCTAAACGTAACCAATCTATCACAAATATAATATAATCGAGCCAACCTAACAAAATTTTACTTTACTAACTTAAACTTACATAATACAAACTACAGTAGCTCAAATAACGTACTAGTAAGCACACGCCTAAATAGCACGTTACGGGCTGGTTCCCACCGAGTTCACAAGGGCTGCTCATGAGCGTCACAATTAAAGCAAAGCTACGAGATAATTGACGCTGAGTCACGAGATGAGGAACTTCTCAAAAAAATCATGCTCATCGTCAGCAAAGGTGGAGGTAGCCAGTTTTCCACTCTTGTCAGAAATCTCAAACAGTTGAAGCGTCTGCTTGCTAAAACTTGTCCGGATAAGAGGAAATTTACCCTAAAAAGCCGGGGCTACGGGAGCAATGAAAATTTGAGCTTGCCCCGGCTCCGCTCCTGTTCTTGCACGAAAAACTTGCTATAAAACTCCGCGCTCCACTCCAAAGCTCTGCAATAGGCTTTCAAGAGTTTCAGCTAAGTTCTAGCTTCACGGACAGAAAGGGGCTCAACTAAAGGAGGGGGTTGAGCAAGTTATCAAAGGTATTGTAAATAAATACGTTAAATACGTTACATGTGTTGCTTGTTGTTCAGAGCAAACAACGTAAGTAACCTTTCTCTAATTTGTTAGGAATCAAGTTGCTCCAAGACATGTTATTTGAAAGGAGAAAACTACTAATTTGACGAATCTTCAAAATTATTGTTTTTTTTTGCATCTGGCTAACAAAAGACTGCAGGTAGGTCCATGTGTCACATCATGATGATGGGCATATTACGACCTCATAGGAACCGCGCTAAGTTTCTGTTATGTATCGGCTTAGGTAGAATTTACGCTTACTTAGTTATCGAATTTACATGAATCACTGAAAATGTTACCTAAGGTTATGTCGGCCTTAAGGAGGCATTTGGCGTTATTAATGTGTCGTTTAGTTACGACCAGGTAGTGGTGTTTCGAAGCCGGAGCAATATCAGCAAAAACTACTAAGTCATTGTCCTAAATGTGAACAACACATTCAATAATAATTACAGACAAAAAGGAACAAGTGGAGTTGAAAAATGTATGCGAATGCTTAACGGTCTCGTTACTTCGTGTAAGATCTCTGTTGGAGTTTCTCTTTTACAAATTGTGCAAAATCTGCATTCTCTTGAAGACGGCCACAACATATTTGTTGATACTGGTTTGGAGATACTGGTTTGTTTGGACACAAATGAATTCCACTCGAGGCGCCACCTGCTGAAGGCCATAGCAACCTTTTTCTCCAGTAGGGAAAGGGTGCATTTTATTGTGAACAAGACCTCTTGGCGAGCTCAACAAACGCTCTTTTTACACAATGAAATGGACCAAGAGAAAAAAATTGTTCAGCAATTCTTGGTGAGCAAGAAGTCGAATTTCATGCCAAAATGGCTGTCCAGCTTCAGTCTTAGTACACATTGAGTCTTTCACTGACAAATTACACGGCAAAAGTTAAACTTGCGCGCTTTAGTAGTTTTAATAAGAGATTTGCATTATTATTCTGATTTGACTAATCGAGCGTTATACAAGTTAAACCTTCAAAAGACATCGCGGGAAATGCGTTATGAGTGCACCAGTAGAATATTTTGGTTGCATATCCTTTTCGTGTATTAATGTTTAAGGTTCATAAGAAATGACAAAAGTAACGCAAGTTTATTCTGCTTCAAATCGTCAAAATGTATTATAAGAATGAGAAAAATCGTGTTTACTTATTCCAGAATACAGTCGTCATAAGTAATTGAATTGACAACTTTTGTGCAGATAGGAAGTTAACTTATTTTTTATATAGTTAGCTGTTTTCGGTTCGAAATGTTAAAACCGTTGTTTATGTTATTTTTTAATCACTTTATTGTCCGGGTCTGCCCCAACCATGAAGCTGTGGACGGACATGAGACCCTTTCAGATTTGAGAATTTTTGGCGGCGATTGAAAGAATATTTAGAATGTAGTTTCACTGATTTAAACATAATTAAGTAATTTTCTTCCCCCCCCCCCCCTCTCACCTCGATTCCTAGTTTTCCCATCCTAGCCTAACTAACCTAATTACTAACCTAACCTAACTAAGTATTAAAAATACAACTAAGTTTAATTCATTCTAACAAATTTCACGGTACTTTTTCGCCCGCGCCTATGCAAACCATAGGGAAATCGATGCAAAACATAGGCCAGTTTGTTTAGGTCTGTTTAGATTAGGTTAGTCGGGACAAGTTAAGTTAGGGCCAGATTATGTTTAGGAATGTTTACTTGTAAGTTTAGTGAAGTTTTTGCCTACAGGAAGCGCTTGTAAAACGAGTAAACCGAAGGAGGGGGAATAAAAAGTGCTCATACTTTTACAATAAAAAAATTGCAGCGTTTTAGTGGTAAATATCCGAAACCAGAAATTTTGGAAACTTATTCACTGGGTTGCATGTACATCCAACGATAGAAAAAGGGTCAAATAGCCTATCATAACATGCTGGTAGATGATTTGAGAGTTCGAAGTCTAGCTTTGATTACTCCGTCACTTACGCATGTCCATTACCTGAATGTAAAATGCATGTTGTAAAAACTTTGGTGGCTTATAACGTGTAAATTATTGCAAATAATCATGCTCTTTGTGCTGTTCTATTTTCACAGTGTATGGAACAAAATAGCAAAGTTTTATATAAGATTACCTTTTCCTACCGGAGATCTGGGGGCAAATTCATTTATATTCCCGTGTCAAATTACGGTTTTGAATTGAAAACGGTACGTAGCCTAAGCACAATCGAAAAGCGGCATTCCTTAACAGTGCTGCAGTTTCTCGAATCCTGTCGGTTAGGTGACGTCTTGAACAACACTATTCCGGAAGGAACTTTTCAAGCACGTTGGAAGTTGACAGTAAACAAATTAGACCTATAATTCATTCTTTATTAGCTTCAGTACATGTGTTTCACATTATTGCTTCACAGCTTATCAATACGTGCTGCTTCCTAGCATGCCTACACGTAAGAAGTGAGAGCGGAAGTAATTCCTTCTTCAATGCTACATAAGTATTATTGCACATGGTTAAAAAATATTCTAGATATTCGAGACGCTTCAATCGCATGCATATGACTAGCGTAAGTTCGACTCGAAAGTTTTGACATATTTCCTAGAATCTGCCGTCATTCCGGACTTGTTGCAGTTCCGAAGGTCTTTCTTGAAAATTCTGATTTTACTGTTTTGAGTCGATCGAATAAGTCTCGACTCCCTACGCCAATAAATTAAATACAGTAGACCTCCGATGTTGTCAAATGGTCAGGACCAGAATGCTAGATGACAAGTCGGATGCACGTGTTTAGGGCATTGGGACAAATTTAGAAATTTACAGAACTGAATAAAAATCGAAACAATAGTATTTTTATTCTTTAATTCAACTTTATTAAGGCCTCGTGCTAAATTTCTTTATCACCGTTAGTAAAGGGATGAAAAATCAATCAAGACAGAAGGTTCCTTGGAAGGCGGTTGACAAAATTGGGAGTTTCCATAATCGGGGTCACATTACCAATGAGTGCCTCGACACATTACCAATGAGTACTTCGGATTGCGATGTCTCTCTCTATTGATATAATCAGCACTGGCCCCACTTAGCGATGAGTTTGCGTTCACTGGGGCCTCCAAGCGAAATTTAGCGTACCATTCGAAAATTCTTGCCTACGCCACTACATAAAATTCCTCCAAACCTGTTCTCATTTGCCTAAGTAGCCTTTAAACTTGTGTGCCACTAGGAAGCAGATTTACTGTGCATGTTTCGTATTAAAACTCCTCAGTAACTTTGCGGCTCCCTAAAGCTAAACGGAATGTTGAGGAAGATTTCTGGTTACAGTGAAAACGTTATGGCGTAATTTGCTTCTAACAATTTTTGTCTCCGAGAAAGTAAATTATGAAGAGATTCCTTACTTGCAACAAGAATTCTGGGCTAGTCCTTTAGAAAATACCATAATATTTTTAAAAAATTGAGTTGAGTAGGTGTACCATGAATCAGAAAAATCGAACTCTAAAATTCGAACTCGATTTCATGCGAGTTTTCTATTGTTTGATAGTTACGTAAAAGTAGAATATATTTATTAGAGTTCTATTTTCTAAATAAATAGATGTGTTAAACTACGCACATTCATGCACAGCGGCAAAACGTCATAAAATGTATATTTCTTACGTCACTGTATTGATTGCACTTCGTTTATAATGCCATAAAATAACGAAAGAGATTCAGCTCCACACAGGTTCAACTTCAGTCATGGAATGTGTTTTTGCGGTGAGCTTTGCGTGACTTATTGTGACCTTTGGTTCCTGAGCTTTCGTTTGTTTTTAATTTTCGATAGTATCTCGTATGCTGCACTAAGTTCCATAAACTTTTCCTGTGCTTCTTTTTTCTTCTCCGGATCTTGGTATCGATCAGGGTGGTATTCTTTCGACAGCTGGCGCCACTTGGACGTTATCTCTTCTTGTGTTGCTGTACTGTTAAGCCCGAGTGTCTAAGGACGAAAGTGAAGAATAGATTTAATAGATTTAACCCTCTTCAGGTCTGTAATTTACCGTGAGCGCGCCCTTTTCTCCTTGTGGATCCAAACTGTCAACAAAATGCGACCAAGTTTCACTAAAACCGTGAGCTTTCCAGTAATCAAACAACATCACGACTTGATCTTTGAAATCCTTCCACAGCGGCGATTTTAAGAAGTTTTGTAACGCGTCCCTCAGTTTCACAGTTTCGCCGTAAGAATCTGTCACGGTCGCATTAAAATAAAAGTGCGATAACCAGAGACCGATGTACAAGGCTCCACAAAGGGATAATATTACCATTCGCCTAAAACAACATTGAATGCTTTAATTACAACCAATTTGAAACAAGAAAGGGTTACTGTCGGAAAGTTCGACGTGCTGGTGTCCGTCGCCACTGCTTCGCTTTCCATTCGAAAAATGCCACAGCGGCCACGGTACTCGAGAAGGTACTGTGCTCCCACAGGCCCAGTAGTTGGCCCACGTACGCAATGTAAGCTCCCAACAAGGGCCAAACCAATGATCCTTTAACTCGACCTATATTGCCAACGGTGTGAACTCCTGAAATGCAAAACATCTGCAGTAGTTATCAAAAAAGCAGACAAGGTTTCGGGTTAATTATGTATAATAATGTTTATAATTTAAACTCCGTGACATGCGTTCATTTTCTGAGCCACCATTATATTTCTTTATATGTAAAAGGAATCCATGTAATATGTCAAAAAGACTCTCCTTGTCTGGTGCGGTTAGTAACTCTTTCACGATTCCCATAATAAGTTGCTCGCTGTTGCATCTATTGCATACATGGAATATTCATAGTAAGAAGATATAATGTCAATAATGGTATCAAAATTCTTGAATTCAACGCCTTTAGAATCCAACATTCAAACAGAGTTAGATGTTTCTCACTTTGATTTTATAAGGGAGTAAATAAGTTTGACTTTTACAAAACAAATTTGAACCTGACAGGTCACGACTCGAGTGGTATTTTCTATACTACGTCTAATTAAACTAGCTGGTAGATTATGCCTAAGTCGTTCTTGTTACCTAAGGCACAGGCTAAAGGCACTAAAACGGACAACCAATGGACAGAATGTCCCCAGAATTCTTCTTCGGGGACGGCAACTTGGACAGCAAAGCCCCAAAAGTTTCCAGTGATGATTTGCATGGAAATGCGTAGGAAGCTGAACGGAGGCTAGAAAAATATGAATCAATCAAATTAAAGAAAATAATGAAAAATAATTATGTTAAGGATATCGATGGACTTTACAGTTTTATGCTTCTTCATCTTCACAGTAAGCTTTTCAATAAAGTCATGGTCATCATTGGCATCTCGGACGTACTCTGGCATCTTGAAAAAGTCTCTGATAAGGCCTGAACCAAAGTAACCGCCACATAGTGACCACGTAATAAAGGCGTGTCGGTCTCTTCCCAAGTAAATGTGATGAAGTCCAAGCCATCCACCGATAAACCACCAAAAATAAGCTACTAAGACACTTTTTGCCATTCTTGGCTAAGGTAAAAGTAGATTCTAAGAAGATTTCACGTCTCCGTTGGCTGTTTTAAATTAAAAAATAAACGCAATAAAAACCAACGCGACTACACTTAAATTTCACTTCGTGGGCAATGACACAAGCTTTTACAAGCATGAGTGGAACTGAGACAGGTGAAGGAATGAACGAAAAGGGAGCATTGTTATTGATGGAGGACTATAAACAAGCTATTGTTGAACGACAGGACGAGCACCTGTTACTGCACATACCTACAAGCCTGTATTCGGCGGGCTTTTCAAGCTGGTTCAGTCTAGATGGATGACGCCGAATGGTCGCATTCTAAATGCACGTTACTTACGTGTGTAGTATTTAGTACCTTTTTACGTCAGCTCCTAGCATACTTAAAATATAAGCTAACACTTAAGTTGTGGAGCAATAGCATTTAATATTCCATTAGGTCGAATAATAAATGTTGCTAAGAAGTACTTGGAAAAACAGGACCTGGCACGAGTCAAACTCAGCCCCGCTTTACAATGAATACAGACATAACCACAACTTAATGAATAAGTCGACGTCTTCACTTGACCCTGATTGATGTTAACTCAGTAATGTACAAATTTTTGTGTCGACAAAATGGGTAGGCTTGGTCCGTGGTTTCCAATGTCCGTTAGTTTTATGGCCTTTTAACAACGGAGAAAGCTACTGAAGTCAACAAGTCAAGTGAAGGTCAGCAAACTTATGGTGTTTCGTCGCAAGCCTTCAAAAACCGTCGGCGGAATATTCGTATTTTAAAAGTCTTAAAATCTTTGTGCATTTGATATTTTTATTAGTTATCACTTTCTTACAAGATTCGACGCAGTTTTGATTTTAAAATTACATGAGGCTTTCGAAATGATTAATAGAATAAAATTATCTAGATTTATTTTATTGGCGTCTAACGTAGGCTCGCACCTGTTGGTTGCAAAAGTTTAAACGTTGTTTCACTGTCTAAGTAAAACTGTGTACAAAGCAAAACATAAAATTGTTATGCTTGTATGCAATATATGCCACTCTACTACATGATAAAATTTCGGAGTTCTTTTATCCTAAAGCATAATAGAGTCCGAATTTAGGAGGTAGCTGCGACTAACTCGTAAGAGAAACCATTTGTAAGCGATAAAGAACATTTGCTCAGGCACTGTAAGTTGACAAGTTCCCCAGAACAAACCGTACGTAGCCTACGAGAAACTCCGATTTAAGAGAATTTCATTTATTGTTACTTTGTGGCTGGATTTCACTATCATACTCTGATACGAAGTACTGCACCACAAGCAAAATGTCGCTGTCATTTAAAGCGTGACAAGGTATATAAGCGCAAGTGTGTGTGGAATCCTGTTTCAAATTAAGCCCGTACATAAGAGACCCGTATGTTAGAGAAAAGGCTTCCAGTTTTCGGTTGTCACCCATTGGGATAAACTACTCTGTAAGCGTAGCGCCATATTCTTTACAATGGGAGCCGTGTGTAAAAACTTGTGCTTCTAGACAAATTCGCTTAGAAGAGATCCACGTGTAAAAAAAACCGTCAGATATCGTTTTGATGAGTTATATAGCAGGAGGATCCACTATAATGATTAATCCTCATGGGAGAGACCTCTTGTCCTGTTTACTTCTATCTCTTACATCCGGGTATCACATCGTTACGCATAACATTACGATATATCCATGTATAAAAAAAACTGTAAAAAGTTCATTGTATTTCTTAACACACATCTGATTTATATTTTCCTCGAAGAACTTCTTTTATACACGTCTTTGACATTTTCCCCACTAGGTTTCATCGTATGTGAGGAGAACCCATGTTTAGGATACATTGTCATTTTTTAACTATTTCAGCAGCATTTGACGACATTAATAGAACAATCGAAAAGGGGCGGGGTCTCACTAGGAAAACCCTGTTACCGTTAAATTCAAAATTTGTCCTAACGATCGTTTGAGCGGATTGCCTCTTATCGACCGTTTTTTTGGAGGCGAAAGGGTGTCCGGGCCCAAACCAGCGTAAGAAGTTAACCTAGCTAAACAAGATAAGACCACCCTTTCCCAGTGTTCGGGTTTTGAAATCGAACAAGGCCAGGGAATCCCCGAACCGTTTTCTTCCCACTCTGGCTTGCGGCGCTGGACTTAACATTTCTGGACACACCTGTTGGGGGTGGCAAACCCGAAATGGGGGATGGCTGTACTACACATTTCCCTAGCAGCGTTTTGGTTCGGTCTGAGCTCTCTCCTCGTGCTGTTCAGTTTTTGATTGCCTTAGTTCTTTGGTCGATTGTTCACTCAATGCCGTCTCACAGTCGACATCAAGACTCACGCGCCGTCGGACAATTTTTCCTTATAATATTTGCCCTCATGCAGCTGCTAAAGGTGACTTAACTCCTAGCTTTGGCACAGTTTGTTTCGTGAATTGTACCAGGCCAACAGATGTGACTATCTTAATTTACCCTCCCAAAGGTGATGAAGAGTCCCGAAGGCATCCAAAGGAGTGTAAATTCGTGATGTGCAACTGGCACACCAATTACAATCATTGGTAAGCGTTGGTGTTGAAGTGTTGTTTTAAGACCAGCTTGTTGCATGGTTCAACGGCTCAACGGTCCCGGTCGTGGTTCCTCTATCAAATTGGGCAATTTGCCAAGGCATTTTTCGCCGGTCTGAAGGGCTTTCCCGTGTTGAGATGCCCCGTTAATTTACCTCACTTGCTTCACGGGCTTTCTGATATGTATCACGAATGACCTTGACTTTTTTTTCTCGTTGTTGTTGATACACCATGTGGACTTGAACCTGTAATGGTGAGTCTTTTCCCTGACATGTTCATACATGGTTTCCCACTTGTGACAAATTGAGAACTTTCCCCCTGGTTTGCGGCTCCACACTTCCGTAAACGCTTCTTCATTACTATGATTAGTTCAGGTATTTACGCGGTTAGGAACAAAAAAATGCCGGATTTTTGTAAGAAAAATTCGGATTTGTGTTTACTTAAAAGTGTAAGTTTTAATGTGAAGTACAGTGCTAAGCAAAAAACTTTTACCGAACAAGTCACAGAAGTCCAATTATGCGTTTTGAGGCTCATTTACTTTTATTAACGGGAAAAGGGACTCGAATGAACCCCATATAAGGTGAATGTCAACTGCGAAGTTTAAAAACAAATGGGGTGACAGGTGTGTAAGTGAAGCCCATTCCTATAGAGAAATTTTACGAATCTGCAATGAGGAATATCGTGTATACTCCACTCTGTCACTTCACGCAGTTTTTAGATTTCACGTCAATAAAGAAAAGGTTACAAGCAGTGTATAAATAAGCAATGTCTATGAACATGCTTAAGTCGCATAATAATTTCTGGTAGGCATAATTGAAAATTTTCAAGCCTTTAATCCTTATCGCGGATTCGTTAAACTTTTTCCATGATTTGTTAAAGTACTGATTTGACGCTGGATATTTTCCAAGTAATCGAGTTGATAATCATTCGAAAAGTGTAGATTTGAAATAACGTAATATTCTAATATTTCCGTATCTAAATAGATTATAATTTTGAAAATAGTTCACAGCTTGCTTTGGTTATTTTTAGAGTACTGACAAGTCTAAGAAAAAAGTATAGTGAAAATAAAAGCTAAAACTACACAGAAAGAGCCAAGCAGGTACGAAATAACGATTACAAATAATGATTCCACAGAAATGATAACAATTATATGCACTACGATTTAACTTTCAGTAAAGCTTACAGTACAGTAAAATCCCGTTGGAGCGAACCTTCCGAAAACCGGAAAACTGTTCGTTATAGACCAAGTTTGCTATGTCATACGGTTTCTGTACATTGATATAATTCGGGGTTTATGATTCCCTCACCATATGCAAAGATTCGTCACAAAAGTATAATATAATTTCTAATGTGAAGTATTTTTAGTGCGTGATTTCCCTAACCATGCACTACTCGAACAAACGTGGAGTTCAAGAGCAAGAACCTGTTTCATGTAAGAAAGTAACGATTTCTTTTGTTCTGAAGGTTTTCATAGAGCAGGCAAGCTTGTTAATCGATGTAATACTTCTGATATACGTTGTCCATTAACCTGAGCTACGCTCCAGGTTAATAATGCCGACATTTATGAATCGTGCAATTACTCTTAGAAACATAAGCCATTCACTTTCTTTGCGTACGGTGCAGTGAAGAAAACAACCCGTCAAATGAGAAAAGAAAAAATTTTCATATGAGAATGTAGACCCGACAGCTTTCACTCTACTATGTCTTTTTTTCTTCTTTTTTCATCTTGACGCTGTTGCTTCTCGCGGTGAGTTTCTTGATCGCATAGTTGAATTCCCCTGAAGTCGAAAACAAATTGGCCAACTTCTTTGAAAAAGTCTGATATTTCGACTCTCTACGTCTTCTCAAACATAGAATTCGTTACCATCTGTTAACCAAATTCAAGTCAAGCACGTGACTTCGATTTAAATTCAACTGCATTGACTTTGAACTGAATTCGACGATCATTTTTATTATTAATTTAATTTTGACATGTAGTCTTTCGCAGTGAGTAAATCCGACTGAGGTTGATTCGACAATTGTTGATTTCAGATTGATTTATTTTAAATTTACTTCTGGAAAAGGGGTCAAAGTTTTTTATTTCGGAAATCACGTGAATTAATGAATAATTTATTATTTAAAGACACGTCACTTATGCACATACGTAGTAAGGAAAATTAGCGGATACCTACTGAATATGCATGTAAACCCTCTATTCTTGTATAAAACACTGTAATCGTCATGTATTAATTTTTACAATATCATTTATGCCCAAATGTGATTGTAGACAATCATATTTGTCTTATTTAAATTGCAGCGTTGTGTCTCCTTTAGGAATGCATTTTAGCTCTTACCGCAAGTCACCCTTGAGGATTTACAAACGCACCACAACCATATTGAGAAATATGATGTAATATGCATTGCATTGTGAATTACTACTATTGAACAAGACGGATGATTCGTTTGTGAAACAATAGTTTGGTTATTACATAGGCGAAAGGAGGGTCCGAGTATTTTCAAAAGGCCCTTATTTCGTAACGACTGTACGAAAGTGAACACAGGCAGTTATGATTGAATACTGGTACGACGCGGGTCTAAGGGTCCTTTCAGGGACGATTGGTTCAGGGTAAAGGGAGATAGCTTACACCAAACTTATGAATAAGAGGCGGTGTTGTAGCAGAATTTGGCTAGTAAACGTTACGTACTTGCAGACACGGCCTTGACTACCCGTCCCATGATGTCAAATGGATTATCTGTATGATACGTGAAAAGGAACTCAAAGTGCGCAGAAAACGGGAGTTTTTGAATTACATTGCTCTCCGCTTAAGTCGAAAGGCTTGTTACCGGACGGAAAAATTCGTATTTACGCGGAATTTTGTCTTATCAGGACTTGCCTTTACATGAGGACAAGACAGGTTTCAAGGCGTTCGCGTTTTTCACTGATCTTTCCCTCACCATTGTCAGCGCTGTACTGCATACTGCCATCAAGAAACGTAAGAGGTGAAACAAGTTGAAGGTGAAAGAGGTCATGAAAGCCGTAACGTCAGAACACAAGTAGGATTTTTATTGTTTTCGTTAATTTTCTTTCAATTAAAACGGGTTTTACGCCCAGCGCTGTACGCATTTCGGTCTTCTTATATTTACCACTTTTATTGCAATGCCACATCTCTACTTACTCATCTGTACGAGCATTATTTTCTCTTTTGTTATATGTTTATTCAAACCATTAATATAGCAAGTAAATCTCAACCCCTCGGTCTCCTATGTGTTCAGCTACGGTACAATTCAAATGCTCTGTAGTGTAGAGCCTGCTATTCATACACGTCGTGTAAGCAAAGATTGCGTTCGTGTTACCATTTCCATAAAGATAGAGCGTCAGTAGACTTCGACGTTCCAACTTCAAAATAATGCAATACAACAATAACACAACAGCGTAACTCAACACATGGCGGCAAAAGAAAACGTTTGTAGGGAAATCAGAATTATAGTAAGGAACTTTTCAACGTCTTGGTTGAATACTAATATACATAATTTTGCTTACTGCCTAGAAAATAGTCAAAATACTAGACAACCGAATGAGACCAATTATAAAATGCAATAATTTTTTCTTTGAAAGTATCAATTGCAAAAATGTTTGAAATTTGTAAAATTATTTTTTTATATATTACGCAGTACTTAATATTTAAAAATATTTTGTAACAAATATTTTTTAAAAGTTTCATTCCAAATGCTTAATGTGTGTTAACTATTTGACTTGTATAGTTTACCTGCAGGAGAATTTTTCATGTAGGTACGTAACTTCCGACTTGGTCATGAGATTTAGAGGAAAAGTCCCGTTATTAGCTCGTTTGTATTCGGTCGGTGTTCTCAGCGCATACGTGCCGAGCTTTAATTTATTGCTCGTTTCCCTGTTTTGCGTCAGTGTAGGAATCAAAAAGTTGTAAACAAACCCGAAAGACTCTTTTTTATGTGATTTCTGCACTGGAATTACCCGAATTTTCTTTTCCGATTCATCATGCTGCTTTTGTATTGTCTTCCTGTCCCAAGCAGGGTCCCAAGAACCTTCGGATTATCCATGCTGGCTCGCGAGCCCTTGAAGTTTGGTCAACACGGCTTCAATAGTTGCACTCAAACCTGAGAATATGGCTGTATCTAACGTTTTAAGTTGCCGTTATCGTTCAGTCTCGGCTGATGACGCTTCAAATGAAAGTCAGAATCTCAGCTATCACCGAAGCCGAAAAAACAATCTCATCCCAGGCCGGACAATGCCCTTTGATGTGCCGCTTGGTACCACAGCGTCGCCCTTGCTGGCCAAACGCCCACTACGTACCCTCAATATCACCAATGCCCGATGGGTCTCCCTCGGTTACGACCAGCGCCCCATCACAGGAGGTAAAAGATTATTGGCCCCAGAATTTCACGTGACACGGGAATTTGCAACGATTTAGTTCACTTTCATGAATGTCAAAGTCAAAACCCGATGGAACGTATTATTTTTTTCACAGTACGAGGTGACCTTGATCAGGTTCCACTCAGTTTAAACAGGCTTCACTGCTAAAATGTGCCAGTCGGTTTTTTGAAACTAGATTGTCAAACTAGTAGAAATGTAAATGATAGATAAGTGATTACTTCAAAAATAATATATACAGGGAATATGTATACAAAATATTCATAATTCAAGAAAACGATATAACACGCAAATCGTAAACAAGGTCGAAAATCTAACATGAAATGTCTGTAGACCGCATTCACTATAATAGTTTCTAGGTCCACTGAGTCAAATTCGCAGGTTGCAGCTTTCTCGTTAAGCGACGGTTTGATTAATTTACGCAAAAGTTTTTCGCGATTAAGCAATTAAGCATAAGATCCCTGAAAGCCGCTGTCGCGTAAATTTTTTTCTTTGGTTGTGATACGGATAGCATCTCTGTCTTGTGCAAGAATGAAAGGATTTTTAGTAGAAAAGCGGTTGGACAATCCGTACTGGGGATAATCTGTAAGAACTTATGACAAATAACCTGCGTTGCAATCCAACACTTACACAATATATTTGTGTAAAAGCCAATTGTCAATCGAGATAGGCGTTTGATGTTAGTGACTTCTTAATTTTATTATTGAACATCTTATTCCAGTATCCACGGAAATAAAGGCGTATGTAAAGGTATCTAAGCTTCAAAATGGAGAATATTTGTGTGTGTGTGTGAACAACACAGTAGACTGAAGTAGACCTTCGTATTTAGTTATGTAAAAAAATAAATATTAATAATGCCACAGACGATAATACGTTGGACAATTGACGTGGCAAATGTAAGCAACTAAACTTGTCCGTCAATTCTTAAATATTTAGCAGGCCTCAAAAATGAACGCCATAGTGCAATGTGCTTGTGACTTGAAAAATATCATTTTTTTATGGTTTAAGTCTAAGTATTTGCTTTCACCCATTTCCTCATCTAATAATGAATTAACCCAGGCCTGATTTAGGTAGCTTGCATTGCATAAAGAAAACATCGGTCAGTAATGAAAACTAGAATCTCCCCAATTGTTACAATCAGATCATGTTTAATATCGTGTTTAACATATTTCCCCAAAAGAAAATTTGCCCATGAGATTTTTCATATGCTACAAACAGGCCCGTAGACAGGATTTCCGTTCGGGGAGAAACAGTGTCAATATGCAACTTTATTGGACATTTGGGTTTTGCCTATCTTCACGATTATAAATTTAAAGAAATGCGGGAGGGAGACTCCTAACCTCCCCTCTGGCTACAGGCCTGGCTACAAGTATCGTAACGAGAATTTGTACTAACAATCTGTCTTAACATTAGATTATTCTTCGATCATCTCTACCAGTATATAATGTAAAATGTGTTAAGAAAGTGTGAATTAATAATAGGTAAATAAATTGGGTGCATTATTGGAGACACTGTTTTGAAACAGGTTGATAAAAAACGAGGAAGTGAACAGGTTGATAAGAAAAAAAAATTGGTTGTGCATGTCAGTTGGGTCTGCCTAAAAGTTTCCGGCAAGGGACACTTTCAACTTGCAAACTCCAACCTTTGCTTTTTTTTTTTTTTTGTATTTCACATGTCTGTATTGAATTTTGGGCAATCCACCTCGGCACCGCAGCCGAGTTCGCAACAGTTCGCAGACCACAAGCTGGGGACTGCTGCTGTAGTAGATTGCTTCCTTTATAACGTTTATGGTTGTTAAATATATTTAACTTCAGTTAAAATCATTTCTTTCTGTTTGCGACGGTTTTCCTCTTACATTTTGGGATCTCAAAACAAGCAATATTATGCCGTTTTGTCATTTCTCACGACTTTGTCCCCCATGGTCGAGAAATTAATTTTGTGTGTATCAGTAGTAAACATAACGAAAAAATAGCACCTTTTTTTCCAAGAGCGGCGAAATCAGACTTTATTTAATTCCTAAAACACTTTCTGGTCTTTTTGCAGGAAACAATTTTTGACGGCTAATTTGGCTATTTGATCCAATAGTGATTTTTCTCCCCCTAAGACAACCTTTTGTTGGCAAGTTATGATTTTTTTTTTTTTACAATTCGTTCGCGTTGTAATTGGCCCGAATCTCCTCTAACGTACCTCGTAAAGATTAGCAGTTGGATGTGTTCTACTAGATTTGGAGCACAATTGGCTTTGTCAGGCAATATCGATATAAGGCTTTTGAGTGACTTAATTCGACGTTTGAGAGACATGTTGTCCCATTGTTGCCAGTTTCAACATCTGTGGTCCGCTACTGAAGACTGTTCGATGTCAACTTGCAACATTGGTATCCTTAATTCGACTATTTTTCAACCGTGGTAGTTTTAGTAATATATTTGTAGTTACTGTTCAACACAGAAAAATTCCTCGCCTGACTAAACACTGTTCGGTTCCAGGAGGAATACCATAGCATAGAATACACCAGTTGATACTGACACGTAGCCATCAACTCCGGTACTTGACAATTTTGGCTGAAAAATAATCACTTTATTAGGAGTATGCTAGAAAACTCCTAGAATTGCGATGTCTTAGCGGTTAAAAGCAGTATATTAATTTTTATATTTTGCTTCCATAATTGCGCTTTCATAAGTTTTATAAGACAGGGTGATGAGCTTGTAGTCGTCATCCACACAGGATGAATCTGAATTAATACACCTCTGATTAAAAGAAAAACAGTTAATTATAAAGTGTATCATACTATTAAATATAATCAGTCTCGAAAATGCTGAAATTCCCCCGTAATTTCTTTCCAAATCGATCGAATCAAAGGTTGTTTAGTATTAATGCACCGAAACCGAAACGTTGTTCGTCTCTTTTTTTCAGATGCAAGTTAGCCTATTCACAGTTTGGCTAGATTATTGGGTTACGGTAGCGGGATACTGTGCGGTACCGGTGTAGTTTATCTAGGCCGCGCATCCATGTATTCAATATAATCGTGCAGGAAGACCTACCGTGGCTTCCTGTCTGGTCATTCTCACTTTAGGAAAGCCGTTGTATATTTCAATTGTTTATCCAGTTCATTTCCCTTTGCACCTGACTGGCCCAGATAGGCCGCAAGCCGTGACTGTTGTGAACTGGGCTAACAATTGTCATTGAGCTTTATCAAGTCCTCAATTGACTCGACTATGCTCTGGCGTTTCAGCTACCTCATTGTGAGGAATCGAGAGCAGTGGGCAAACTCGCACATCGGCTGTGTACAAGATACCCCACGCCGTAGCGAAACGCCATTCCCCGTTTGGTTCGATAGTTCCTACAATGGGAGCCTTGCCAAAGGAGCGAACGTTTTCCTACGGCTTGGAGGGGAGACGCTGGCATCTTGTACAGCACAGTGCTTCTAATGGAGTGGCTTAGCTTGAGATCCATTACACGTTAAGTAAACTATCTTTTCTAGTGAAAGCTGTAAAACTTCGTTCCTATTGCCACCTACGCTGCTATCACAAGGGCTTTTTGCTTGCAGTTTTGAGGGATAATGGCCGTCGTCATAACGCCATGGAAAGAATAGTGCTTGCGGGGGAGTTGCTTGTGCCCAAGAACATCCAGTCCCTGAATGGACCGCGTAAAACGTTCGATTTGCAATGGAAGCCGAGGAAGGTGTGCTGACAAGGTGCCATCGATCCACAAATTTTTACAATAGCCTCGGGTTTGTTTGCTGCCGCGGAGGTGAGCAAGTGTGACTTGTTCATTGTTGTAGCTTGACACGCATTGTTGTATTCTCAGAAAGATTTCATATAAGATATATCAGAGAGAATATGTAGGTACGGCTATGAAGGTACATGCCTTGCAATAGTTAGGATGTTAGTTTCAAGTTTGGAGCTGCTGTGTAAGCTTACCAGCACTACTGCTATAACTCGTTGAAATGGGCTACATAATTTCCCGTAAGAGGGCGTCTTCCACCGATAGATAAGAATCCTTGAACGGAATGGAAGTTGCGAGTCTTAAAGTTAATTGTGTAAAATGTTCCCGTAGAAAGAACATAGTTACAGCCTTTTGTAAGGATAGTGGAGTTAAAACGCACATGCCTTTGAATTTGGTATGGGAGGGATTTGGTTTAGTTACCCACAGCGCAGGCTCTACAGATCGATCGTCTCCTAAAGAACAGAACTTCCTCCCGGGAGCACTGTGTTTTTTTATATTATTTATTTCTGTTCCTCCTTTTTTCCGTAATGGAGGAAAGGGAAGGAGTACAAAATGTTTCAAGTGTTTTGTCTCGCATGCAAACATAAACGTCGGGGTATTGGGGCGGTTCGTGACGAATTTACTACGGTCGAATATTTCCAGGGGGTATGTGTGCAAAAGGAACTTTGGCCTTTTGCATTTTCACGTTCCTGCCATTTTGTGTTAATGCGCTACGCTCCATGTCGGCGATATTGGGCCCAAGTTGGCTTTCTTTGTGGGGGGGAGGAGGGGTTGAGTTTCGTTTTCTTCATCTCGGAGGTTGGTCTGATAACGAGGAGCAGCTTCCTAAACCCTTTTTCAAGTGTTTGACTGCTTTTTACAAAAGATTACGCTAGAGCGAGCCGAAAAGCTTAAGACTTAGCGACGTCGACGCAGCGGAAATGAGTGACAAGACCGTCACTAATTCGATTGTCGCCTTCTTTACGCACTGTGTACATTTTCGGTGAATGCAGCACTATTGATTACTGCTGTTAGGATATTATTTTAATGGATAAAAAAATATTATAAATTGATTTATGGGTCAGTTGCTGTCTTTTTAAATGGTAATGCCACGGGTAGATGATTTCCTTCACACTTGGTGCAATATTCAGGTCTTGCTTATTACAGTTTCCGCCTTAACAAAGAGGAAAGAGTTCGGCGTTATTGCATTTTTCTCTCTCCTTTCTCTTTTTTTTTGCGGGGTGGATCACTTCTGTGACTTACCGAGTACGAGCGAACGACTGAGTAGCTGTGCTGGTACGTCACTACCAAGGTACTGGGTCTGTTAGTAGTTTCGAGCAATACTGTGCGACAGTTGCCACCCGGCTGTGCCACGGCAAAGAAGCCATGCTTCTATATGCTGAACAAAGTTGAAAGTGTAGGTATCGCATCTGTTGTGCGACAGTTTCCGGCTTTCAAGCCCTTCATTTGCATCAGAACTTGGCTGAGGTTTGCTTCCGCTATTTAGAAAGGGTAGGATTGTAGGGTATGGGAGGGGGAGTTCTTAGCGCACGTAGTGAGAGATGATTTTGCACTGGTGTGCTGTGCTGGGTCAAGTTGAAGACGATGAACGAGATGAAGCCCCGGCAAAGTGGAGTGACTGATTTGGCTCTTGTGTTGAACACAACACTCGTAGAGAACCAGTACTGATTTTGCATACGTATGAAGCAGGCCTCTCCGGTGTGCGTGAACGATAGTGTCGTGTATACACATTTGGAAACACAAAACACACACATTACAACGAAAAGGCTTGGCTTGGGATTCACGACATGTTTAGTTGTTATACAGGTAAAGAAGCCTTGTGTGGAAGGGGATTTGAGAATTGGACTGAATATGGGGATTTAGAATTCTCCCATAAAAGACACCATCTGAATAAAAGTCTACATTTTTGGGTAATTTTGCTGGCAAGGGAGAAGTGTTGAATGGCGAAGACAAAGGGAAGTAACTTTCATGGCCTTCAACAGTCATAAATGCCTGTAGTGCCAGTTAGTGGAAAATAACTTGTAAGACTGTTGTGGAAATCTTTGTGTTGCTACTAACAGTTATGCGAAATCAGTATTTTTAATCGTATGTAAGTAGGTTAAGTCAGGTTGTAAGTAGGAGAATTCAAAATTACTCAAAATTATTCAAAGTTAGAAAAAGTAAGGGATCAGGTAAAGTTTGGTTAAGTTAGGTAAAATGTTGGTTAAGCTACGTCGAACTAATTGAGGTTAAGGTAGGTAGATTAGTAAGGTTAAATTAGGTAAATGTAGGTTAAAGTAAGGAGAATTCACTGTCTTTGACCTTTTTTTAGCTGCCTCGGTAGACGTTTTAAATAACTTATTGCCTAATCCCCTGGTAGTCCTTCCATTTCTATCTAACCCATCTAAGCTGAAACAGGTTCTCCGTTTCATTGCTTGTCAACTTTGTAAGGAGAAGGAGAAACTCACTCGCAGCTTAGTTTCAAGGCGAACTTTTCCCTGACCATTTTTTTAAATTTAGTTGTTCATTGTATTGAACTGAACTTCAGTAAATTTAGTTCATGATTATTCTCTGCATGGTATCCCATTCATCGATAGGATTCTTGTTCTGCCTTTCCCTTTGTCAAATTGCATGGTGTCTTTCCGCTGTTCGTCGTGAGCGAATGAACGAGTCGGGGTTCATTGTATGAAGCGTTTTTTTAACCACAGTGGCGCTTTCTTTGTAAGAATTTTTTTACATACGATTTGTTCTTTATACAGTAAATCGGTTTTAATTATCGTACGACTTGCTTATGTCAGTCGTCACAGTAGAAAACGAGCTCCTTTCGTCTGCTATTATTACTCGTGATTTGTCTTCAGATATTATGTTATTATCACTTAATACACACGAATAAATTTTGAATCCAGAATAAAGACAAAACAGACATTCATTCCCTTCAAGAAAAAGAAAAGTATTGCTGCAATTGAGGTGATTAGGAGCTTTCACAATTGGTGTTGATAAAATTGGAGCTCGGCTAAAACGTGTAGTGACTTAAAAACTTTATAAAATAGGAAGTAAAACTAGGACATTCTATAATTTTACCTTGTTTTTTGGAGAATTCTGGTTCAACATAACAGAGAAAAACTCTTTCTATTAAGACGGAGGAAAAAGAAATTCCTTCTCGTCGAAATCAGTGAAAAATTTTGGCCTACACTGCAATACAAAAAAAAAAAAAAAAAAAAAAGCTCGCGCCATATATGGTCGTTTCAAGCTTTCCTTTCGTTGTAACTCGCAAGTATCGCATTCGGCTCGAATCAAAATCCCAGTGCATTCTAAATAGAGAATTTCCAACCAAGCGTGGGCGTCCGTAGGTTGAATGTCACAACGGAGATAATTCGTTATTGAATAGGTTCAACAGAATTTTCATGATTACGTCGGATCTGTACACAAATAGTTTGTAATGTGCTACAGACCTTATATTGATTGATTTCTGCAAGCCATGTCTCCCCCGTAAACCGTAAGGTAGTTTGCGTGTGTTAGGCTTGCCAACCTTCCAAGTCGGGCCGAAGTCGATACTAAAATTAAACATGTAAAATAAATTTGATATTAATTTAAATTAAACACAATAGAAACTAAATAGAGTATAAATTATGCATATTTAATTAAATTGAAAAAGTACAGGATGAAACAATAAATTAAAAAATCAACACGAAGAATACTATTCTGCATCGTTAACTAGAATTTAGTAAAAGAATGTTTCTGCTAGTAAGCAGCCTTAAATTGGATAAAATTTAACAATTGGCAGTATTAGCAAAGAACAAGAAAGTAATGTTTATGCAAGAAATTATGCATTTTCATGGGCTCGAATACGATGAGAGTTGGCCTTCGAGCCAAACTGAGCCGAAGCCGAAACGTGTCAAGCCGAGCCGCTTATCAGCCCTGTCGTGTAGTGACATCAGATATGCATCCTTTTCCCTCGTGCCTATTTGTTCCGGTGTACATTGAGCAAATGAGTCCGGAAGAATAGGAGCAACAGACGCAATCGGGAACGTCACATGTATATAGAGGAGACATTGCGCACGTGTAACCGTTAACTTTTTTAATTTGCTGAAAAATGCTTTTCGAGTTGTTTGCGTCGATTAGCAGGTCTTACATTCTTTATACGTTCACCAGGTAGCTGTAATTTATCAGTAATCTTTCTTTTTTTCATTGGCTTGGTTTTCTTTTGCACCAATCTCCGCATGCTGTTGTTTTCACTCATGTATTCCTTCGAAGCGGACTGTTTTATAGCATATCGTGTACTATTACAGACACAGTAACGTCTCATGGTACTTACAAGGAAGGTGGCAGAAAATTTTCCCATTATAACCGATTGTGCGTGATATCCAATATTCAAACAAATGCTTCATTTTGCCGGATACGTGGAATTTTTCACAATAGCCGATTGTTCGTTATAATCGGTGTACTTTATAGCTAGATTTTACTGTAGAGTGTTGCCCCGTTTAACAAACGCATTGTATAGCGAACAACGTGTACAAAGAACTCGCGCGCGGGCGAAAAAATGACTCACGCAACGAACTCTACTTCTTGCAACGAACCGCTTTGTGTGAGCAAAAATTTTAAAAAAATGGCGGTTGCGTTCCCCAGTCTGCACGCATGCATTACAGACGAGAACTTGGCTACCCATGCCAGTCAGTTGCTGAGAAATAGCCTGCTTGCGTATCTCTGTTGGATTACCTAGTTTTAGTTATTTTTATTTTTAAGTATAAGTGGTACTTAAGCGGCGCCAGAGAATTCTCTTAATAAGAACAGAAAGAGATTTCTTCTGACGAAGTGGAAGAACGCACTGATTCCCCTAGGCTTATCGTAGCCGTAAACGAATGTGTTACAGAGTGGGGAGGAATTCATGTTCGAGCGAAAATGTGACATCCAAAACAAGTTCAAGCAAACAGATTCTAAGACAATTTCAACGATAATGCATTGCACTTTTTCAGAACCGTTTTAACGAAGTGACAAAAGCAAGTCAAATCAGAAGGGTTCTTCTAATCAGTGCAGGACATGAAAGCCAACGCTGATACGTAAGAGGCAGAAAGATAGAAGATTAGTGTAACCTGGAGTCGTCTCGAGGGCCACTTATTGTACGAAACTGATTAATATAATACATGTTTGAAATATATATTTTGAAAGTCAGTATATTTTTAAGTATTTTTTTCGGATTTTTCAAATCACCTTATCCAGGTTTCCGTCCGGTATCAAGAACGGATTAAAATGATTTCTGTTGAATCTTTTGCGAAATAGTATTTCTTATAGCGAACACATCTTACACCGAACGCCATCCAGGAATGGATTAGGTTCGTTAAACGGGGTACCACTGTATTCGCGTTTTGCATTCTTTCTATGTTTTTCGCTCCGCATGCAGCGAAGTGCTTGTGTAGTGAAATGCCTCCAGCAAACGAGTTAAGGGAAAAGATTAGGATGTAAAAAGAAACGAGGGAAAGGATGAGGTCAAGTGTAAGTACAGTACAGTCGACTGTCTGGGGAGGGAATGTGTAAGAGGGCACGCACACAGCTTCCCGACACAGAATGTTCCGCTATATTAGCTCGACATGAAGAATTTAATTAAGAGAAATCCGTGGAACATGTTAGTGCTGCTATCTAAAGTATCACTTGAATGAACTCAAGTGCCTATCTCATTTCGAAAAACAAAAATGCTACCGTCAACGGTGCGACTTTTATGGACTTCTTTTCGCTATTAAACCCAGAACGATCAGAATGTTTTCTGGGAAAAGTTTCTTTTTATCATTTTCTTTTGCGGACAAACTTTTACGCATTTTGTGCCTTTCGAACACTCACAAAAAAGCACAGGACTACAATAAAGATAGTGTAACCAGAAAGGTTTGTGGAGATTTACGGTGGATCCGTAGACCTTGTGATGAATTGTTGAAGGGAAAAATCTCCTGGACGTGACCAAGTCCACATTCTTTGCTTGAGCTTGGAGGACATTGATTTCTTAGTGTCTTAAAGCAACATTTTCTGTTGTCTGTGTTGCGTTGCCTAGCGTAAATAGTTATGGTACTGTTCCAAAGAATATGAAGCACAGTATATTGTATAGTACAACAGGCGCTAAAATGTTTTTTCGTTCATCAACTCACCTTAAACCATGTTTAGCTCGCTATCAATTGGAAAATTGGATGTTTCACGTAGAGACAACTTAATTCTGGAGTTTCTTTCAAATGTTTTAAGCATCACAATTGTCAATTCTGTGTTGCTTAGTTCCCAATAGAAAAGTTTCTCGGGATTTTGATTAGAAAACCGTGCTCGGGTACGTTTCCACTGCCAAAACTCAACCTGGTGTT
The DNA here is from genome assembly GCA_022885665.1 of Triops longicaudatus. Taxonomy (NCBI): domain Eukaryota; kingdom Metazoa; phylum Arthropoda; class Branchiopoda; order Notostraca; family Triopsidae; genus Triops; species Triops longicaudatus. The sequence continues at coordinate 162,024 of JAGQDJ010000173.1, read as the reverse complement.
TTACCGACCACACACGTGTGGATCCAGCAAGCATTTCCATCAGCGCAGAAAACTATTAATTGTGTTAGGATTGAAAATGATACTATATTCCGATTAAGAATGTAATTTGATTCAACGAAACTCTAAAAATCTTCTAGACAAACGCTTTTTCTGCGAAAAAGATACGTCTCAGAATTAACCATGTCATAAATAAATACAGTATAAGTAGTCTGTCAGTCTAGCCATTTCCTTTTCACAATGAACTATATCCTCTTTTCTTAATATAAATTTTCGTCACATTCGTGACTTCCTTAAAAAATTAAAATTAAATTTAAAAAAATTCTTTTTATTTCATATATTTTCGCTTCAAATAAGTTACACCTGGTAGTATTTAAATGACTGCTTACAACTTAGCATAGAGCAAAGAGTATAAGAACTTTTAGAGGAACAATATACACCTCCGCACTTTACTGAGGTCACAATATTCGGCGTAAGGGTACGTGGAACAAATCCCAAAATATGAGCAATGTTTGCCATTTTTTCGTAAAATTAAGCTAACTTTGTACTAATGTTATTTCTCTTTCAAGAGGAATACTACAGAGAATTAAAAAAGGGTGCATACAAAGATGGTCTTGTAAAACATTAATCATTTATGTATAACTTTTCTTTTGGGTGACTTTTCCTTAAATTCATACACTGATAATGTACCAGTGGTAATGATAATTTACCAGTGGTATGTCACGCAATTTAAACTCCTAAAAGTTTTAGTTTTCACCAGAATTATTTCAGCCTATCCCCACCTCCGCGCGAAACACATTGAACAGGACACTGCGAGGCTCAATGCAGAATAAAACGGTGTTGACGGGGAGAATTTCAACGCATTTTTAAAATAACCTAACTAAAATTAAACTAAAAAGGGTTTGGAGTCGAGCCGGATTTCTCGCATGCTAGTCGATCAATTCATAACCTACTGCAGTATTCAAGCTTCGGAAGAACGGCAATTGAGAAACGACAAGTAGTGCTGAAAAAGGCAAGTAATGCTGCAACCTTTTGCCATCAAGTGACAATGCTACATTACATTTTAACACCTGGTTGGGTCTACTTGGGGTTTGAAAATATGTGGATGGAACATAATAATTATGTATCAGGTTTAAGGCAAGAAAGTATAATCATCTTAGATTAATTGTTGCTGTTGAGCTAACATGGGTTCTAGAGTCAATAAATTTTCAGTGTTCAGCTTCATACAGTAGTAAATTTCGCTGCCATTTTCATTTGTTTAAAAACGATTTTAGAAGTGGGCTGAGAAAAAATTCTTTTGTGGGCTTAGAAAAAATTCTTTTGTAGTAGAAACCCAAGTATGTTAACTCCATTACCTGCTTAAAAGTAACGTTGGAAAGTCATCGCAAATTTTATTTATTGCAATTTTCTCGAACCTCTTCAAAAACTGCATTTTGTATATGTGATTTAAACTCCGACTACATGGGGAATATGTTACAGTGGAACTAAAAACTCACGTAATTGCACCTCGGATAATGACAAGACCCTTTTAATTGCAAGATAACCTTGAGTCCCATTTGACTCTCATTTCACTTAATGGAGACCAATCTCAGATTATTGCAACTTGGTTAATAACACGACTTGCGCAAAACCACGTAATTAAATTATACTTTGGATATCTTTCTACGTTACTTATATCAGGGTAATACCAGCCGACTAAGAACGTGAGCAACAAACATGCCGAAAACACGAGGTCAAAAAATTCCAAGAAAAGCTTCTGTGGGTTCACATTTAAGAGCATTGCCTGACGGAAATAAGCCTTTAGATATTCTCGTATTTTTGTTTCTGTTTTATACTTTGCGATCTGCAATCAATTCTGTAGTAGAAAGAATTAGCAGAAAGATGTCAACAAAGAAATCTTTATCCCAGCCAGTTGAAGTGATGACCCTCTTAGAAAAAAAACGAAGCACATATATCGATTACACAAAAGTTTTGTGTTGATACAAGCGTTATTTGAAAGATTAGAAATGATAAGGGAAACATTTTGGACAATTGGCGAAAGCCATTAGGCAAAGCAAAGCCTATAAGCAAAGAAGTACTCCGCAGCGTTCAATCACTATTTTGCGCACAAGTAGAAAAATGTTTGATTTTAATTGTAGTTTTTTCTGTAAAGTACTACTTATATGATATTTAATTATAAGCATGTAAAAATATAGTGCTGTTTTTAATCAATTGATACTTCTATGTCAGGAGTCGACAACTTATCCCTTACATTGGCGGTTTATAGCCATGTCAGGAGGCTGCGGGACGGATCTAACAATTGGGGAAAAATTGGCAACCTTAGACGTGTAAGGTGAAGGCGTGCCGGTTGGCCAACTGATATACTCAACCGAGTATTACTTTACGCACAAAATAAAGATGGATTATTTACGAAGAATCCCTTTTCATTTAAGGTTGAAATTGGCTTGTAAAGTAATGTGACTGGGGCGTTTTTGGGATTGGAAAAATGCCTCCCCCCCACACGCTAATGAAGCAACAATGCTGTTAAAATGCATTAGAGCTCACAAAGGTTTAATATGAAGTGAACTCTGTCTCAGTAATCATGTACAACATCCTTAAATCGAAACGGTCGTCCATATATTTGATACACTTAGGCGAAGCAATAATGTAACGCAACGGCAACTTGTGAAGTCACAAAAGCCGTGTAAAGAAACATTTGAGTTAATAATGAATGTTATTTACTTGTGGAAAACAAGATTACATACTTTCCCCTGTATAATTAAACTTTGTCTTTATTGTTACTTTCTACTTACTTTACTCTTTTTCTGTTTGCATTAATATTGTTAAAAAATATTTATTCATTTCTTCGATCAGAATTAAAGGTACTGGAGCAAGGAATTAAGGACACGCTTCAAATGTAGTGATTAAATCAACAGAAACCTTTCATACGAATTAAAACTGAAGATTTGCTTCTCTTCGTAGTGAAACGCAAAACGGCTGTGGAGTTGCTCGAAGAATCGAAAGCCTACTATGTCAAATCTGAGCGCGTTCTTGACGTTCGCCAGGAATGGCCACATTCCAAATCGCCAGTTGTAATCTCCTGTAACGTTACCAAAAATCCGTCACCTATCAACGAGATTCTCGCTGCTCCCACTTCTTATTCCTTTCCAACAACGACCACGACAAGCAGCAGTGCCACGCGTTCATGGCTCACGCCGAAACCGGTGACATCTAGTAGCTCTTCTGCTCTCAAAAAAGAATCTTCCCCCATGATGTCGCCGGCTATTGAAAAAAAGCGACTTGCTATCCGCAAAGAAAATCCGCTGTCGTTCAATGTCGGGGCGGTCAAGCGCCTGCTTAGCAAACCTGAGGAAGTTCACATCCAAATGAACCCAGTTAAGCCCATGCCTCGTGGTCAGTGCCTCAAACCCCAGCCCGGCACTAGTTTAGGTGATTTGAGTCGGTTCCGGACTGAACCTGTCAATATGCAAATGCGAGACGACAGTCAGCAGTACGCCTGGGTCACTAAACAGCTCTTTCACCCATTATCTCTTTCCAACCACGCCATCACGCCGACACCGACATCTTTTATGGGGCACTGTGCTTGTCACTCCCTGCCCGTGCACACTTTCCCTGTGACTTTGTTAACTCCTCCCCCGGTGCCACCTAAAAGCCCTGGGTTAGGCGCTCGTTTAAAAGAACTGCAACAGCAAATGCACCACCAGCAACAAATGGAGGACCAGGCGCTCATGATGGCCGCCATGTCCTCACCTACCAATGCGCTACCTCCTGTCATTCAGACGAAACTCAACAATAGCAAACAAGACCTGTCACGTGCATCGGTCGAAAAGCCTTCCCCGAGAATTCGCAACACAAATTCTAACTGGACTCTTCCTTCTTCTTCTTACGATCAGCACTCAAATGCTAAAGAAAATGCTTTACCGACTCGACCTATGCCTTACTTGCGCTCTCAATCGCATAACACGCCCGCAGCGGTCCGCGAGGAAACGCCCATGCGCCGCCTACAGAGCGAAGATGTGACAACGTCCAAAACCACATCACCAGTAGCGCCGACCAAAAAGGCCGCTGTGAAATCCAACACGTGGATAGCAGCGTTGCATAAATCATTACCGGATTTAACAGAAGATAAATTCACCCGTAGTAAGAAGATCCTACGCCGGGCCGTGTCGCATATCAGCACAGACACGACGGACACGACCAGCAGCGTCTCGGGCAAAGGCGATGAAGCGGAAGCTAGTTCGTCGTCGAGCATCTCGGGCAGAACCACCACCAGTAGCAGCAGCAGTAGCCAGACTTCCTCTTCACCCTCGTCGTCATCGCCTATGCCGTGTTCTTCTCAAACTTCTTCTAGAAGTCCCAGTGAGTCGTTACCTCTGGAAAGGTCACGCAATTTTGGCGCGTTAAGCAGTCGAGACCGCGATCCCCACCGAACATCGGATTATGCGAGCCGCTCACCGAGCTTCAAGCTTGATGCGGAAGGTCCTTCTGCACCTCAGCCGCAGGTGGCCGTCCCGGTGAATCATCTATGGCAGAATCGCACGCTAGGGCGACTGCCACCCTCAGTTCCTGTGCGATCCAACGACCTGTTCCTGGCCATCTTGGACGAGCGGCCGGTAGCCAGAGCGAGCGTGGTGCGTTCGAAATCGGATATTAGTCATCGACATCCTCGCAGTTCTTCCACGAAATCCTTACCCAATGCCACCTCCTTGGAATGTGAACGGAGAGTGACGGAAGAACCGCGACCCACAGAGTTAGATGCCTTCTTTGATCGCGCTATGCTTAATCCGCCTTCTTTGTCGGAGCAATCGTCACCAGTGTTTTTTTCCAGTGTCAGCTCGTTTGATTCGTGGCAAAAAAAGCACGGCGATGCCTCGGGCAGTAGCGATGCAGAAGGCGGGGCCGAGAATGTGACGCAGACTAAGAAAACTATGGGTAGTTTGGTAGGAACTGGAGAGCCATCTATTGTCGAACGCAACGCACGAATCGTGAAATGGCTGTTTAATTGTCGAAAAGCTCAAAGTTTGTCGTTAACTTCCAATCAGTGAAGGAAATACTTGCATGTGATCTTTTTTTAATCTCTCTCCTTGTACATTTTCGCCCCCATTTCTGTTGTATGAAATATGGAACTTACGAAAATTACCACTGACGCAAGACTGGGTATTAGAAAGGGCTAGTCATTTAGTAAGTAATAAACCTAAACCTTTCCTCCCCTTAACGTGAAAAATTGAAGTTGGCTTGAAGGGAAGTGTGTATATTTTGTTCCTGTTCACCCAACTTAGTTGAGCTGAGTTTGACGTCGCCATGTTTCGCTTGCGGATTCCTTGGCTGTCGTTTGTCATATAAATGATGCGAAATAGTGAAGTCTTTTTCATGATAAATAGAGTTTCTATTCATTTTCTTTACAATTTTCCTGCAGTTTTCTGTCAGTTTTGACGTCTAGTAAAAGAAGAATGGAGCTGTGATGTCTTTTCGTCTTATTTTGGTAAGTAGGCTTAGTGTATTCAGGCATAGTGGGACGAAGGTGCACGGCCGTGACTAAACTGCTCTTTGCGTCCGTTTTCGACTCTTGTGTCTGTCGATTCATGCAGAACACGTGTTTGACCTTTAGGATTCTGATAACGAGGCCTTCGGGACCAGTTGTTGATTGGGGAGGGAAACATTCGGGCCGGTGTTGAACCTTAGTAGGTCCGAACATAAGAGTATGCATTGTTCACTCGGCGAGGAGAACGGCATCGCGCGCAATCGAGGGTCAAGCGATGGCAACTGTGAATAAGGGGAGCAAGCAGGGTTCTCCTGGTCAAGCAAACTGCGGAACGAGCGTTCGAGATTCACGTTGGGGAGCACGCCACTCAGTGAAATGAATACGGTGAAGCATTAAAAACAAGGCGAGTTGTAAGGCGAACGACTTAACAGATTACAAGTGTAGTAGAAAAAACGTTCTCAACCTTTTGTAGTGTGTCGTTATTTTTGCAATGTTTCCAACTGTCGGAAACTCATTACGCCAGTAAAGACATAATATTTATTTATGTGGAATTTTTTAAATAAGCAATACTACTAGAGAAAATATAAGACGTGCAACCGTGCGTTACTAGAATGCCATTCAGTTTATGAATAATTAGTTTCTAAAAATGTGACACTTCGAAAAGCAATTGCTTAGCGACTCAAGTAAGAAGTTTGTTCTAATGCTCGTGTCTCAGGTCACTTTCCTTTTTATGGAAGTAATTATTCAAACTGGTGGCCTGGCAGTACCCGGGGGAGACGGGGCATAGTGATCGACATCCATTTGTAGCCTTCCCAACATGTGACGCACGTTGTTGGTGACCCTATTTTCTTCAATCATTCGCGCCTGACAAGTTTTTCCATAAAGGCTAGTTGACTCCACTCAACTGCCAGGAGTGCATTGCCATTGGCAAGTTCACGTTCAGTACATTCATGCCCTAAAGACCACGAATGTCACTGGGGAATGAATTAGAAAGGTTTGTTGCTAAACGTGGTTTTCGTGCAAATTTCAGTGTCTGCTTATTGGGCAAGCCCCTGCAATTGCTTTTTATGATACTATATTGAAGCTTGTTCAGACTACATAGTGTAACCAAAGCTACATTGCCGAGTGACCGTTCCATTTTCAAGGTCATATCCAAAATGGGTAAAGAAAGTTCATTTCAGTGTTCAGACGATTTTAGTTGTCCCGTTTCGTGAAAAATCAAGGCGTTTGAAATTGAAAGTATAATACAATTATAGTCTACCAAAATTTGAAGTCATAACAACTAGATGTGGAAATGTTTTAGTTATCCATTGACCTGATGTTTACTTTCATAAAGCTAAGTATAAGGGTAAAATATTAATAAAATTAGGTTCTGTTGACTTAGACACAAGAAACTGGTTGGTGGAAAGGCTTAATAATTTTCAAATAAATAAACTTTTCATTATTTCTGTGGTGTATACTTAAAACACTTTAATGGAAAAGGGCAAACGTAAGCTCCACGATGCAGGGCGTATTCCATGTGCTTCCACCGCTTGTAGTGCGACCGGCGTAACTTTCTAAGCTAGGCTACTCTTTATTTACATTAAAATTTCGCGTATACCGGAAATTGCGAATCAATATAGGTTTATATATATTTAAAAAATAAACATTCGGTAATTAATGGTAGAATAACCCCATCCTGGTTCCCGCGTTTTTTTCGGTAAATTTTCTCCCATTAAATGGTGAGCTTTTCTCAAAATGGTAGTTTGTAGTACCTTTCAATCGAAAAAAGTTACACAAATTACTGGGCGAAAATTAAACCCCAAAAATCGCGAGACCCAGAATGAGTTTTTTCTACTATAATCGGTGAAAAGTTTTACAGAGTGTATCTGCTTAAGGTATTTATGTCTCCTGCTTGACCACTTTTAAAGTATAATAACTCAACTGATTTTTGTTACTTCTTCGTAACATTTTAGCTGTACAAATTTAACTTCACTCCATAAACGAATAAAGTTTCACGGTATCTTACGTAAATTTCACACATTATCTTAGCTGTACAATTATAACTGCTCGGAGCGACATATCTTAAACACATTACCCCTAAGTAATATGTGGGAATATGTGACAGCACTAAGTGATAAAAACGTTATGATCACTTACATCAAACAAATGATTTTAAATCATATTTACCAGCAAATAGAGTTTTTTTTAGTCTTAGTAATCTCGTCAACGAATTCCTAAACCACATATGGGGGTCCCGAGAACAAGGAGCTTTGAGTGTATTGGTGATTCTTAAATCCTATACCGCATTGTAAACCAAATAATCCCAATAAATTAGTCATGCTCTTATTCACTCACCTTATGCTCATTCGAACGAGCTATGCTTTTAGCCATCAATGTTTGTGCAGTTGGCTGTTTTAGATGTATTTTCGATGCCATGTTAGTTAAAATTCCTCCGCGTACATAACATTTAGTTATGATTATTTACAATCTCTTCGTAGCACCAGGCACAATTGTAATATGCCACTTATCTAGAATACAGGTGGAGTTAATGAAACTTCCAAATTTAGGACGTCTTTTCATGCATTATTATACAGAAAAGCCGAGAGAATTAATTTTATATTTCCGCAAGGAACGTAAAATGAAATTTAAATTATTGGTTCCGAGTGAGAAGGACGAGAACGACTAGCCAATTCTTTACTGTTCCTCCTCAAGAAAGTTTGGAGGAGGAGTAAGATAGCAAATGTTTCCTTGAGGTACAAAAACAACTAGTGCGAACCCCATTTTCGGCCAATTAGACTATGCTGCATTTGCCCATACACCCATTTTCTAAGGAAAGTTTTATGTTCTTCTTCCTACAATTCGCACTGTAGCACTTAAGGGATCTCTTCCTTTTTTAATAAACAAACGACAAGAGACAAGCACCAGGTGCAACCGCTGACCTCTGAATCTCGCACTAACCCAAGTGGAAGAAATGTTATCAACCGTTATTTTACCATGTTTTATTATCTATAAGTTAAGATTTCGAATAAGAAAGAACGTTTAAAATTAATGAGTTTGCCGAGCCAATGGGGCAACTGCACCCGTGGCCCTCCCCCATATGCCGTCACTGATAGGAAGTCTTTAATGAGCTGGGCGTTAAATTTTGTACCGGCTGATAAGGGATGCTTTCTTTGGAACCTATTCTTTTACATCCAATTTAAGATAACTTATTGGAAAAAATGAAAACAAACTTTCTTCTTCTCTTATTATGTAAGGAACGAAAAACTCTATAATTTGTCTTATTTTTTTATTTTAAAAAAAACGATATCGCATTTGCGAAATATTGTCGTCTTCGGCTATCTTAATTTTGTATATTTACCCATCTGTTGCTTTAACCTGTCTTCTCCTCTACAAGACATTGAATTAAAGCACGGTTATCGTTTCGCATTGCATGTGCGTTGTGTCGTGTGATCTCCGTCATTCCCGACCAATAGGACAACTATACTAAACGCGGTCATATTCGTTTACGACAAATCGCGTTACTGTTCACTTCTTCATACAATAAGCCAAGAAGTTCAGTATCTACGTAAACATGTACTGCGATGCGGAAAAGTTACAAAAGACCCAAGGACAAGTTTCTAGAAAGGTATGATTATCAAGCAAAGTAATGTGTAGCATTCGCTACGGCGAAAAATTTGCCTTGTGCTGAACGTGTGACACACGAAGCTTGTACGGATTGAAATATTTACACGTTTTCTGTTTTGACAAAACTTCACTAACGTGACCGTAGCCTCAAACAATGCTGTGCTGTAAAATTACTCAACAGCATATCCTCGCGTTTTGTTCAAATTTTAAATCGTACATTTTTCATAGCTTTGTTTCGCAGTTGTTAGCATTTATTCACGTGTTTAGTATGTGTGTGTCACTTATTTGTTTATCAAGAACTTAAACCTTCGTTAGTAGAGGAAGTGGTGGAAATTTCGACTACCATTTTCATTTCTTCGAAAAAACTGTCTGAGAAGTAAAGTATTCCTTACTTCACTTCTCAGACAAAAATACTCCGCAATAGATGCTCAGTTATGCTAATAACTGCGTAAAAGAGCTTCGAAAGCCGGGGCAAATTTTATTTATTGCAATTTTCCCAAACCTCTTCAAATCGTCATTTTGAAAATGTGATCCAGATTGTAGCTACCTGAAAAAAGGGTACTGATTAATTCCCACAACGGAAATAAAAAAGGGAAATTGTCCTAAAGTCTGTGCAGTCCTTCTCATTAAAAACTACCCAAACCAACTCCCGTAAACCGAATGCCACGGTAGTTGCGTGAACGCGTCCCACTCCAAGCTGTACTAATCGCTATTGACCCGCAGCCACAAGCTTGTCAAAGGTGGCGTGCAGTTAGCATAGGGTAGGTTTTTGTGGGTCGTTTTTATTTAGAAGTACTGTGCGGTAGCATTTTAATTTGAATAAAACGCAAGCTTTCTTAGCATATACATGTACACTCCCTTAGCCAGGAGAGGAGTTGTGATTTAAGCTCCCCTCTGGAATGTATATTTTAGCATGGTGAATTTAGGCTAATACCAAATGTATTATGCATTGAAAGGCCCGTCCGAAATTCCTCAAACCCCCGCAGAACCAAAATCATGGTTGCGGGCCTGTGTATATGTATAAAAATTATATAATATAACTAGCCACCGTCTCCTGTTCGACAAACAATTTTGCCAAATAGCACGCACATTCATTAAAAAACAGTACAAAAGTAATCGAGTTGTATTCAACTAGTCCCTACCACTCTATAGATCTACGCTTGAACTGAAAATGATTGTCCTCAGTTTTCGTGTTTAAGCAATTTCTAATTGATTCCTTAAAATAAGATTCTGCCGTCGAATGCCGTAACTAGTACGAAGCTAGTGGCCTATTCCGGGTCTGTGTACACTTGGATCGTTCATAAAATTCTCTAAGGATCGACCTAGATTTCTTTCATCAAGTTTACGGCCATTTGTACTACGGTCATGTACCCTGGCTATCGTTGAGCGTGAAACTCGTGGTCGCCATGGTAACGATTTCTGAATGGCTGTCAACAAAGCAGAGGTTTTTGCTATACACCAAGTATAGTATGCTCTAAGATGGACTGGGCATAGGAAGTGGTCAAAAGGAGTAGGACAGAGCCATTAATTTTTGGGAGTACCAGCCTTATTATTTAGGTAAAAGCTTCCTTTAATGTAATCCATGACTTTTCGTGTAATAATGGTGGGATGTACATATTAGGTGGCTAAACAAACTCAAGAGTCTGAAGTGTGCAATTCGTTTTTCTCTCTCTCCCCCTCCGCCTCATCACACGCGATTCCACCATTCTTGTCCATATAATTTGCTTTGAGAAGTTCGTGTCTGAAGATCCGTGTTCTTTAGTGAGCGAGTAATGGCAGATATTTGTGAAATAGACACTCATGTGAGCAAGCGTTACGAGGTCAAGAAACGACTGGGTAAAGGGGTAAGTTGTCGCTTTACCTTAAAAGCTTTGTTTGCTTTGTGCAAAAGTGAGCAATCGTTCCCTTTCATCTAGGCATATGGCATTGTATGGAAAGCCGTGGACAAAAAGACCGGCTTGGTGGTCGCCGTGAAAAAGATTTTCGACGCCTTTCGGAATCAAACTGACGCTCAAAGAACGTATCGAGAAATTATGTTTCTACAACACTTTGGCGACCATCCTAATGTGATCCGGTTGTTGGAAGTGCATAAAGCGGATAACCATAAAGATATCTATTTAGTTTTTGAGTACATGGGTAAGTTAAAAAAAATCTGCAGTAATCATTTTGCACTTTTAGTTTTTAATTTTATACTTTTTTATTATTTTATATTATTAATTTTATATTATTTAAGTTTATTTGTTATTATTTGACCATTTGTTAGATCTAGCTTTTACTTATTTCTGTCCACTTCTTTATCGGTTGTCTGTTTCTGTCTATTTGGTTGCATTTATTAATGAATATTTTTTTTATTCGTCCGATGTTTCGCTGTGTTCTTTTCGTGTGGGCAATAGGCTAATGTTATTTTAACCATAGAGACGGACTTGCACAATGTCATTAAACGAGGCAATATCTTGAAAGATGTCCATAAGAGGTATATTATGTACCAGCTTTTGAAAGCTACCAAATATCTGCACTCTGGCAATGTTATCCACCGCGATCAAAAGGTATATCAAGTAATTTTTGTGAAAAGGAGCGTGGGAGGAAGTGAATGGCATTAAACTTACTTTTTTGTCCTATAAAGCCTTCGAATATATTATTGGACGGCGATTGCCATTGCAAAGTGGCTGATTTCGGGTTGGCCAGGTCTTTAGCTCAGGAATCTGAAGATGGACAATGTGATCCATCCATGACGGATTATGTAGCGACAAGGTGGTACCGAGCTCCAGAAATACTGTTGGCTTCCAAAAGGTATTTCTATCTTTCTAATGTAGAGTTTGTTCACATTATTTTGTATATTCTATTCAGCTTTTTTAATAATTATCGAATCCAACTTATTAGACATTTTATTTTGTATATTTTCGAATAAAGTAATTAATTACCTTTTATGACAATCTCGCCTACGTATGATCTTAATCTTCGTATAATCTTAATCTTCGCTTTTTACCAAACATTACTTTTGAGTAATTTTTTCAGAAGTGTACCTTTTAACAACAAAATTTGGAAAATATAATCACTGTAACTTATAGGTATACGAAGGGAATCGACATGTGGAGTCTGGGTTGCATATTGGGCGAAATGCTCTTGGGTCAGCCATTGTTTCCAGGAACGTCCACTCTAAACCAGCTTGAAAAGATAATGTCAGCTATTCCTTCCCCGGACCACAAGGGTAAGAAGTTTTACTACTGCTGGAAACTCGTTTTTTTTTTTTTTTCAGTGAAGACAACCTAACATTTCTCCTACTTGCCATAGACATTGTCTCTTTGTGTTCCGGATACGCCAGTACTTTGCTGGAGAAAAGCTTGCAAGCTACACGCAAGCCTTTACGAGACATGCTGGCTGGCGCGTCAGACGACGCTATTGACTTGATGGAAAAACTTCTAGTCTTAAATCCGTACAAACGCTTGACAGCTGAGCAAGCGTTGCAACATCCATACGTCGCCAAGTAAAAGATCGCATAAAACTTTTTATGGCTACCGTTTTCTACTGACGTAAATGACGTTGTATCACCCCACACAGATTTCACCAACCCGATAAAGAAACGGCCTTGAATTACGATGTCATTCCCACCCTAAGCGATGACATACAATTAACGGTAGACGAGTACCGCAACAAGTTGTATGAGCTGGTGGCGCAACAAAAGCGGCAGCAATTCCAGCGTCATTCAGCACTCTTTAGACGAGCCGAACATGAAACCCTCAAGAAAGCCTCTTTCTCATCTCAGAGCTCCCACGAAGAATCAACGAAAGCAGAAGACAGTACTTTGTCGAAATTGAGCGAGCCGAAACCAAAAGAAATGGTGCCCAAGAGGAGAAGCTCCCTGACGCAGAATTCGCCAGACGATTGGCAACAGAAGTCACTTGAAGAACACCATAATCAGCAGCAAACTAAACACGCTCACTCGCGATCTTCGAGCCCACTGTTGCGGGAAGTTCGAAAAAGTGTTTCGCCGGTGAAAAACCGCAGTAGCATGGCTCGTATTCCACAGAACTTGGCAACAGACAGCGCGACCACCATTCTTCCTTCGCACGTGGCAGCATCATCCCGGAAGTATAGTGTCAAGTCATCTTCCATAGTAAAAGGGATAAGGCCACAACACAGTTACCCTGGCGCGGAATCTTCCGAGGTGGAAGAATCGAAATTAGCCAATCTTTTGTCTACCACGTTCAGTCGCAGCTTGGACAATCCGGCAGTAACTCGAGATACAAACAAGTATGTAACAGAGCAGAGAGATAATAAGGTCGCAAAGGAAAAGGCGAAGCCCTTGTACGGAAAGAAGCAGTTTTCCAATGTTAACAATGTCTCCAGAGTGCAGTCGTATCCCGGTGTGCGCATGTATTCGCAGTCACATGGAACCATTTCGGCTTCGGTTTTGTCGGAATTGCGATCAGGAATCAAGTAGGCCCTGGAACTGCAGAACTCTTTCTTTCTGAAACGCCTGCGAGCGTTTTGGTTGTTTTGGCCATTATTGTTGCAGCACTTGGGCTGCTTTATATCATAGATTGTGTCTTTCCTCTCAAGCAAAACATTCCTAGTCCGTTGGTCTGTATTTTGAAAACGTCTATCGATAGAATGAAGCTGCCATTATTTTTTGTACTTTAACGACAATGCATGTAGATCGACAATAACAAATTGCTGGACTCCTGGAGAGCGAATGTGATTGTATATTTTGTGCTGCAAAGAAACTTGAACGAAAAGAAGCTCAATTGTAATTCTTCAGATATAGACGTTCCGTCCACCACTTGCAGAACATATCATGTTATAGTTAAAATACAAGGACATGAGAACTTACCCAACTTTCGTATGATCGTGGGGAAATTTGTAATGTAGTCTAGTGCGTGAAGATATGAATACGATGCTCGTCGCCGTTCCACAATCCGCTGAAGTGATTGCAGAGTTTACGACATAAATGGGCTTGGTGTGCAATAACCCCCAACATCAAGAACGCGATCAAGGAATTATTCGCACAAAATATTAGATTAACATTTTACCAAAAAAATTCGTCTTGAGAATCAGTCGAATACGCTTGACTGTTTTCATCAAAGGAAATATTAATAGAATATATTAATAGGAAAAATACTAATAAAATATAGAAAAATATTAATAGAAAGAGGTCGACAGGAAAAGAGGTACTTCCGTCTTAAAACTTATATTTCTTATCATATTTGCATTTGGTTCCATTTCCTACGGTTTCAACTAGTTCTTTAGTCTTGACTGTCCACAGTCGTTTCACTTTTAAGGGGGATCTGGTTTTGAGTTGCGTTTTAATGCAACTTTCCTTCGCAAGTCCCATCCTCCGTCATAATGACGCGCTCTTCCCTACTCGCTACCCTCGGAAAAGCCATAACACAGGAAAAGGGGCGGAATTTGCTTGATAACTTTAGAATCGCATTTGCCTGAAAACAAAAGGCTATGGCTTTGTTCTAATGTATGTGACAAGACGACTTATCAATTTAATATTTATCTGAAAGAAAGGGTCCTCTAATTCTTATAGTTGTCATTTGATAGTGAAAATTCGCCGACTAAGAAGATGAGCGCAAAAACTCTTTCAACTTCTTGTTGCCAGGATATTTAGTTTTGGTTTTGATAGCTATAGAAAACCTACTCATTATTACATCTGGCGAGGCTTAATTTGTTGTTTTGTGTAGTTGAGGAGCGTAGTGGCAAACGGTTCCTATGAAGTGCTCCATGTAACCACTTGTTTTCAGAATGATCCAGCTTTACCGTCCGTAGAATTAGGTCTATGTTTTATTCATTCCTTAAGCTTTGATATGGTTAAAAATCCACTGCAATTATACCAGACCCAAGGATAAACGGTCAGTACCCGACACCCAAGTTAGTCAGCACATTTAGTTCAAAAGAAACTTTACCTACAATCTAAACCAGTGGTATTCAAAACTTTTGGCGATCGCCCGCTTTTGTTAAACTTTGCTGTAGATCTACGAAAAACCATTACTATCCACTTAAAATATTTTTGCAAAGTAAATACCCCAGTGAACAATACTTCGTGAAACTAGTTTAGCTCATTATTTCATGACATAGCGCTTTTTTATTTCAAAGTGAAAAATAGATCAGTATACATAGATTTACGGGCGCTAAAAGTTCTTTTCCTTTGTTTAAGGTAGGGTGAAGAAGTTAAATTACGTTATGTAGAAAAGATTTGGAAAAAGTTATGCTTCGTCATAATTTCAGTCATTAGAGTGGTACTGACTACAATAGAGAGGAAATGGAAGGGTGCCAAAAATGTCTAAACCGCCGTTAAATTCCGGAAATTCAATGCAACGATCGCTAATGCTAAACTTTTCTGTAAGACATGTAGCCTATATGTAAACCGAATGGACTTTTTTCTCGACATGAAGTTAAAAAAAGTGTCATTTGTTCTGTGCGCAATGGACGGATTTTCGAATTTTCATTCCTTCACAAAAACATTTACTGTGCAAAATTACATTATAATTACAGTATGCCTCAATTGAAAAAATAATAGAGAGCTGAGAAACTTCCCTAAAAAATATACTTTTAATTGGAAACACTCCAACTCAATTGAAAAGCTTCCAGGCAAAAAAAAACAGACTACAGAAAGTAGATTTTGTTGAGCATAGGCACAGTGTGGTGGTCCATCCCCGAACTCAGCAAAAATCACCGTTGCTAATGATGTGAACACTGGGACCTTAAATAAATTTCGTGTACCTATAAAACGTTCAATATGAACAAACCAAACCAAAATTAGCGTACATACACTTATAACAATGCAAGTCAACAAATAGAGTGGCTTTTTGTACTTAGCATCTCAAAGAGTCCTCCCGAAAGCTTATCTCAACGACCCACCTCCGCTTTAATAAGCGAAATTCTGGTTTAAATACATTATCAAGAATTGACATTTCTGGATTCTCCGCAAATTTTACGGTACTCATTGCTATACACTAACTGTAACTATTATTCGTCTAATAGACGTATATTTTACGTCTTCTCAACGTAGGAATGAGCGTTTCATTGACGTGAATATACCACCCGAAAAACACGTAGGCCTACGGTATATTAGATGTCTTAAAAAGTATATGTTTTACATTCAACAAAACGAACGTCTCCTAAGAAGAATTTAGAGAGTTAAAAGACGTCTAATATACGTAACTCATAGTCTTCTCACGTGCGGATTTAGACTTTTATTCGACATCTAATAGACGTGAGTACTACTTGGTTTGGCAAAGGTCTGAATTCAAAGCTCACTCGGAGCTACACTCATTGCCGCTTGTAGTCAACAGATGACAGGACACTTAATGTAGCAGTCCATAGGTAGCAGCACTGTCTAAGCTCAGAAAAGGCTATCATCGCCATTGTTGTTTTTCGTCATTTGCGTCGTATCACTAGCTCTAGAGAATGTCGTATGCATATTTGTTCAAATATATCATTATCGGTGACACAGGTAAACAACTTTAATTTAATTAAGTCGGGAATATTCTTATAAGTATATTTATAGGTGTTGGAAAATCATGTTTGTTGCTGCAATTCACGGACAAAAGGTTCAGTTTGCTCCTTAAAATCCATCAGTGTTAAACGGTTTGTGACGGTTTGTGCTCGTTTTCTTTAGGTTTCAACCTGTTCATGACCTTACGATTGGCGTTGAATTTGGTGCACGCATGATTACTATTGATGGCAAGCAAATTAAGCTTCAAATCTGGGACACAGTGAGTTCTTTGAGTACTTTCCTTATTCATTCTTTGTCCTACCGATTGCCGTTAATAACAAAGGTTCTTTGTTCTGTAGGCTGGACAAGAAGCTTTCCGCTCCATCACGAGATCATATTACAGAGGAGCAGCCGGAGCTTTGTTGGTGTATGACATCACTCGACGCGACACATTTAATCACCTGACCACCTGGTTGGAGGATGCACGTCAGCACTCTAATTCCAACATGGTCATCATGTTAATTGGTAACAAAAGGTGCGGCAAGGGCTTTGCTTAAAACCATTACATTGTGTAACTGACACTGTTTTATTATGTTTCTGCCATCACAGTGACCTCGAATCTCGAAGAGACGTAAAAAAGGAAGAAGGAGAAGCCTTTGCACGGGAACACGGTCTCATATTTATGGAAACATCAGCCAAAACGGCTGCAAATGTAGAAGAAGCGTTTATCAACACCGCCAGGGAAATTTATGAGAAAATCCAAGAGGGAGTTTTTGACATCAATAATGAAGTAAATTTTTTATGTTCTAAAGCTCTTACCATAACTGGCAAATTTAAGTCAGCTCAGAGAAATTAGATCACTTAAAAGAATATTACAAGAAAGCTTTGTCTTTTAGTCAACAATAAGTCATATTCGAACAAAACACGGAAAACATAGCAAGGCACGTGAATAGTTTTTGTGTCATAGGATATAATAAAATTGGGGAGAGGATCGAAACGTACAAAATGGGCCGCACGCAGGAATTTGGTTCGGGGGGGGGGGGGTTGTCGTACAACTTTTTTTGACACTTTGTAGTCGCCAGTGCATTATAAAGTTAACATTTGGGGGGCTGGCTTAAACCCCTATACCCCCTGGATACGGGGGTGCGTACGAACAATCAACGCAGTGAGCTACGTTGGAAAGAATATTTTTAATTATTGACATTTATTTTTTAAATTATAAATTTATTGTTTTAAGTCTAGGTATTGAACCAAATGAATCCAAGTTATGTCGTAAACTAGGACCAAGCATTGCAAGTCAACTGTTCGTTCTTTTTATTTATTCAGCTAGTTAAAGTCCATTCCAGTGAGCTTTAGGTATTTCTCTATTTTGCGCCCCCGTGAACTTTTAGATTAGGATTTTTTAGATAAGGTTAGACTCAGTTAGGCAAGGTTGAATTAGTTGAGTTTAAATCAGGTTAAATTGAGTTTAATTTTCACACAGTATGTGCCCAGAACTTAAAAAAAGCAGTTGGAAACAATGTTAGTGCTAGCCTGTTAAACAGTTGAATCCTGTTTTCTAACAAAATGTTCATGCTTTTTGCAAAAATGTTACTAATTGTAAAAACTACCTGTTCTACAGTTCATGAGTGCAAAAGTTTGACTCCAGAAGCTCTTCAGGCTAAAAAAAATCCTCGGGGCATATAAAAGAGATGTACCACATTCAGTCATTTTGAGGGTCCATCCAAAGTAAAATCTAATATTTGTCGATGTTTCAATCACGTACGTTGAAAGCGAATTAAAAACAGTACTGTTAAACCCTAGTAGGAATTAAAATCGAATTAATCATATTAATCTAAATGTAAGCGTATAATTAGGTTGCAGGTGAAGCGTGATTTAATTCCATGTGAATTGAGTTTTGCCCGGTCCCAACACCTACGTTCCTCTGAGCCAAGCCTTTGTTTAATCTTTGTTTTTGTGATAGGCGAATGGTATCAAAATTGGTCCGCAACACCTGCCTAATAGTGCTAGTGCCCCAGCTGGTAATCAAGGATCGATTCAGGGTGGAGGCTGTTGTTAATTGTGTGCTGTCATAGATAAAGCAATGTCGCTTTAACAAGCTCGCGTAATTTTTGCTCTCAAAAACAAAACCAACAAGAAAGAAATAACAAATTCTTTTTTGGCCTTTTTCTATGCTTGACAGCATTATCCAAACATGTTCACTTTTTTCTCCTCTTTTTGCCAAAATCCTTTCGTTGATGGTCTGTGTCACGATGTTAGGTGGATTTTTCTTGCTGGAAAGACTATTTAAAAAGGAAACATGATATTTTGAAACCAGAGAAGCTCGTAATAGCTGGCTAGTCGTTCTGTCATTTTTCTTGCTGTTTTCCTCTTGTTCTTTTCTTAATTTTAAAACCAGTAAGCTCGAAAGAAATTAGATACAGATTCTTAGCACTGCATTCCATTCGTGTTTTTTTTAAGGAATTATTATTGATTGGAGAAGCTCAGCACGTTTCCAGTACAGATTTGCTTAGATTTTTTTTCTGGTCTTATGTTTCTGGTATAACAAAATGTATTCTTTGTATGTTGTGCATTACAGCTCAGTTGTCCCTGTTTTGTGTTTTCAAAGATTTTCCTTGTCACACTCATGAATATCCACTTTCAGGTGGTTTACAGCTAGTGTGAAAAAAAGTCGCTGTTGGAAGTTATTTATGAAAGGTGTAAACGCCGTATGTAACGTCTGTATAACCTTCGAAAATTTTATGTCCTTGTAGCAAAAATCACATCTACTGGCATAGCATGGTTGTTTATCGTGCCGTACATCTTTAATCAATTACCGCATATGCATCGTAATTAATTAGCTAATTATTGTTAGGTTTAGTTTATGAGAGTTTTTTGGGTTGACGATCTTCCGCTTAATTCGAAATTGGTGGCATGATTTTACGAGGTAACGTTTCAAATTCCGTAGAAGTATTTTACAAATTAGGTGTAACGCATTTCCTATATATGGGTTGTCTACTAAACAAACATGCACGAACTGTGTTCGCTTTTCTTCATTTTATGCTTATAGTACGTCTCCTTACTCAAGTTTTCTATTAGGTTTTAATAAAAAAAATAAAGAAAATTTTGGAGCAATTTGATTTATCTGTCGTTCGTTGCCTGTCAATCGTTAAGGATAAGTTAACACTAAACTAGTTGTCAAATAGCTAATAGTAGGGTTTACTGCGGATATTTTAGATTGTTAACGCTAACCGGTTGCTGTAAAAGAGATTTTTCATTACCGCACCGCGGTAACTATTTACAGCGGCACTTCAGATTGATGCGGTAGCGGCAAAAATTTAATTTAAAAAAAAAATAAAAATAAAGTGTAAATTTAAAAATTATCCTTCAAAATGTATTTTAAAAGACTGTCCGAACTAGGGTAAATATTCTCCCAGCAGTGCTAAATAATCACTCCTAGGATACTGATGGTGGAAGAGCAGCGTTATAAAGTGATCCCCCAGTTACGCTGTAAATCGGTTCCACGAAAACATCGCGTAAACTGAAACTCGTAAACTGAGCCATGTTAAACACGTGTAAGATAGAGATCACATCACAGTAAGAGTGTTGAAAAATATAAAAAATTTAATTTTAATTGTACGTACATATAAGGTTATGGGTAGTATCTGAATAATTTTTAAACTGCTGTTGTTACTGAAAGCCATTAAAGACTGGCAAATCACAGGAATTAAATGCTGCCTATTCGACATGATACGCTGGACACCGATCTTCTACCCCAGCAAATCTTCGTGATGTCGCTTTTTAGAAACAAAATTTTTACCCCATATGTTGAAATAAAGTAAGAGAATGAAAATTTTCTGCTACAGTGCCTTGTTTCGTGTAATGTTTAGCATAAAATTACCAAATTTCAGACAGAATTAGCGTAAAGCTGAAACCGTATTGAAGGACACCTCGTAAATGCGGAGTTCACTGTTCTTACTAAATAGCTTCTTGAGCGTCGATATTTTTCAGTCACTTGAGACTTATCATTTGAGTCTGTCAGCCAGAGCTCAATTTCGGATAGGTTACATTTCGATGTTAAAAACAAAAAAAAAAAAAAAAAAAAAAAAAAAAAAAATCTGTTTTTCCGCTACGGTTACTTTTCAATGGCTTGCGGTAAATGCAATACTTTCAAAATTACCGCAGTAAATGCGATATTTTCAAAATTACCGCGATAAAACACTCCGATACTACAATATTTTACCGTAGTATTTAAATAAACCCTGGCTATTAGTCAATCAACAAAAGGAAACCAAAGAATAAAGGGTGAACTCGGATTATTGCGAGTTTTAAATGTCGCATGATAAATAACTTGTAGATGCTTAAAAATAGCTTTATAGCGTATTTAAAATCTCGTGTTGTAAATAACACGAGATTCGTTAGAAATCGAAATATAACAAGCTCAGGTTGTGAGGAACCCTGTGGTTTTCAAAATTGCGTTATAATGAACTCGAGATTTTTTAAAACCACTTAACAAATTCGGATAACACATTTGTTGCTGGATAGCAAACACGTCCGTTGCTGGAGCCACTTTCCTAAATATACAGTTATTCGATTTCTTGGAGGGATATAATGTAAATTCGGAACGGGCGTTTTCTCTGTGTTTGAAAGACGCGCGCAGATGAAATTTTCCAGGTTACTCACGTAAGGCGCAAGTGCATCGTATTATTGTGAGCTTTTCGTGAGAAAACCAGCCCTTTCATGCTTTTTGTCAAATAATTTGCTTGCATCTGAAGTGTGTTTATTACGCGATGATCCGAATCTGACATTCTGGTTTTGGTCTCCTGGAAACTCCAGGTTTCGGTATAATTACTCAGTGTTATCCAGAAATCTATAATTAAAAATTCCATGTAGTTGAGAACAATTCATTCAAAGGTTTTCTTGCTTCTAGGGTGTTGAATCCTTCTATCATGAATGGCCCACTTTGGTTTGGTTCCACTAAGTTAACTGCCCCGTGCGAAGATGACCATCCCTCCGTATCGTGCCATCATCATTCCGTCCCTGAGCCCCAACTTCTCCTTCTGAAAGAACCTGATGGTTGGTTCGAGTACATAGACCCTCCTGCTGAGTTCCAGGACATGGAACGCGCAAAAGAAGCTCTGGAGACTTCCATTAAACCGTCGGATTCTTCGCAATTTAGAAAGAGTGCGGATGTACGAAGGTTTGAAACCATGATCAGTATTTTCGTCAGCAAACTGGTACAGTCGACCTTCCAAGAGGTTTTGAGTCTTCAGCGAAGGAACATACCACATGAGGAAAGCAAACCTCCTTATGCACACACATACGTAAATGTTTGCGATGAAGCCAGTTCACAGACGTCGGTTACAAACGTGGATCGAGATGTCTCAGCGCAACCCACTACCGTCTGTCAGCTCTTTTCTGTCACTGAAGAGGTCTACAACGTTCCTGTGGACGCCATCGATCCCCAACAGCAGCCAGTCAGAAGCCGGAAAACGACCTCTCGGACTAAAAGCACCTTTGAAGACCATAGTCTGATAGCCGTTCGGGTCCAGCGACGTGAAAAGTTAGCCACTGCTGTCGCTGACCTGCATAATAAGCGGCATAGCTTGGCTTATCCTGTGACCAACCGCAGCGAACCCATCCACATGACTCTGGAAGAAGTCCGGGGTTATCTGAAAGAAATGCACCGCAGCCCTGGCAACGTCCTGCGACGGCCGTTACTGTGTGCTGGCACGCAGCCGGGTACGAGCACTTTCCTGGATTGCCGCAGAAGTCTGATGCTACCCACTTCTTCCTCGCTGGACGACGAAGGTTCCAGCAAACCTAGAAAAAGAAACAGCCTGTTCTTCTACCATCTCTGGATGAAGAGAAACCGGTCCACTAATCATACTGATGCTACGTCTTTGGCAAACCATCATCATTCCAATTTTCGACGCTTAGATCTAAATAACGCGCTCTCCGTTAATCTCAAACAAGTATTCTGTAGTGTATTTAAGCCCAAACGAACTGATAATTCAGTTATGACGACGAGTTGGACATTTTCAAGCCCTCAGCAACAGCAAACCAGTCACGCGGTACAGGAATCAGTAGGTAGTCGCAGCTCGGGAACCTCACCATCTTGTAATACTCACCGCCGAGCTTTACCACCTGTTCCTGCTAGCAAGGAAGACGAGGATATGACTATCCCCTCGCCTCAAGCGGTGAATTTGGTCGAAGCATCAGAAAGTTCGCCATTAACCTCAGTGCGGGGCAAAAGTAAAGCTTCCAGCTTTGATTTTGCGACGAGTATTGAGGCAGTCAAAGATGTAAGCTATGGCACTTGCTGGTTTTTCATTGTACACTTGATAGCTCAAACAGAACATAAGGATGGCGAAAGTTTGCTTAAAATTTTATAGGGAAAAAAATGTTTGGGATCTAGGATTATCCAAAAAGTACTATATCGTGTCTCGTTTAATCAATTTCGATTTTCTATTACCATTGGTTTTTGAAAATTATCTTTTGAATTACGAACTTTAAATTAACTTTTATTATTTTAAATTGCCTAAATTATTAAAGACTTATTTAACAATTCAATAGAATTACTTAACATTTTGGTGCATGTCTGCAGTCCTGATTGACGGAATTTAATTGAACTCAAACGACTTAATTGGTAGATTTAATTCCAATCTCTGCATGATTAATCATCAAGTAAACTAAACATTTGAACGAAATTTTTCAGGTAAACTGTTCTTTGACAGTGAAAATTCTCTTTTCTATCTATCCGACAGTATGGCTGGTATTGGGGACCGTTGAGTGGGGAAGCTGCGGAGAAGATTCTTTCAACGGAACCAGATGGCTCATTTATCGTACGGGACAGTAGTGATGACCACTACATCTTCTCTTTAACGTTCAAACTCAGTGGCTGTATTCGCCACGTGCGCATCGAGCACGACCACGGTAACTACTGCATACCTGAATTTCATTCCTCTACTCATGGTCGTGCCTTGTTATTTGTGTTTGGTAGGAAACTTCAGCTTCGGCAGCGTGACCAAGTTCAAAAGCCAAACCATAGTCGAATTTATCGAAAAGGCGGTGGAACACTCGAGGAGTGGGCGTTACCTCTTTTTTTTGCATCGACGACCCGTGTTAGGACCTATGCGTGTGCAACTATTGCACCCTGTCTCGAGGTTTAAACACGTTCAGAGCTTACAACATTTGTGCAGGTATGCATTTCTTTAACTATTTGTTTATGCGTGTGCATAAGGAATGACTGACGCATGGAATAGACCCAAAAGATATGAGGAGTTTACCTGACAATCTTCACAACCATGTCATTACAGTTACCGCTGTATTCTTCTGTGCTGTTGTACAGAAATTTCTGGAATCTTTCTTATTTAGTTTTAGCGTTTTTGATTAGTTTAATTCTATTTATTTTATTTTTCCACTTCCGTTTATTTAAACGTCTTAATTGATTGGTTGGTTCATTTGATCTTTTCCAGGTTTGTGATACTACGTCTGGTGCGACGAGATCACATGGATCAGCTTCCCTTACCGAAGCCTTTACGAGACTACTTAAATTCCATGCAGTATTTTTCGGAAACTTTAGAAGAGTCCGCGTCACCACAAAGAGTTGTGGAGCATTTTGTTTAAACTTAAGTCATGCACGGCAAAAACTAGCTCTAGCCCGCACACTTATTCTAACTAGTCACTTCTTGCAAAATGCAAAAGAAAAGAATCAATTTTTTGTCATCCTTTTCGTGTTTATTATCTTAATTTAAAATTAACTACGGAACAAAAAATCTGAAATTCCCCCTCCCAGCGAAGTCAGTGAATTTGTAGATGAAAGTCTCGGACTAGTTATGCGAGAGATAGCAATATATTTCACAGCTTATATTTGATGTACATAAACTTCAAAGGAAGAAAATAAAAAATAATAATAATTAGCATCAAGGTGGCGGTAAGCCCAGAGATTTGCGTACCAGGCGATGGGCAATGCGTTCAAATTCTGGACGATTTTCACGCCACATTTTAGCTGCGTCTACGTTGGCTCCGCTTTCGTCGTTGGGTTCTACGAACAATAAGGAGTATTACTTTTTTTTAATCATATTTAGGTAACAGTTTTACTTCATGTTGTCATTTACATGTATAATTGAGAAAAATGTTAAATGTGCCCACTAAAAATGCTCCATAGATTACGGAATAAAGCATGGCGCCGTTTTCCTCTGCATACATCATGGTGGATCTCACACTGAAGTTCTAAGCCCATAAAAAGTAAATTCGCGGCTTATAATGATTTTTTTCAATTAAATGTGATTGACAATGGATGTGGCCCGGCTTTTCTTTCATTGTTGCGATTTTTTAAGGGTCCGAAAGATGGCAAAATTCACGATTATATCTCGGAATGAGTTCCGAACGTTGGGTAATTCTTGCCGAATTTTTGTCGTTAGACATTTTTGTTACAAGCAAAAGAATGCAGGTGTATTTGGACTTTCGAAACACACTGTACAGTGATTCCCTCATTTACGCGGCAGATCGATACCGCGAAAACACGACGCAAACTGTGCTATGTTTAACCTCTGTAAAATGGACATGCTCTCAGAAAGTTTATTATTAATGAGTTACCAAAATTGTAGCAAAAAATTCTACTTTTAATTGTACTTAAACATAACCAGTTATCGATTATATATCGGGAATTAAAATGCTGCCTATTCGACATGACTATGACTCGCAACACCGGCAGCCACTTTATTCCAGCGAATCTGCTCGCGTGCTTTGAAATTTCGTTTGTTAGAGCCAACATATATAGATTGTGGAGAGTGGGGCAGATTGGGACCTTCAAGTTATCTAGCTTCATACAGACGGAATATTCTTTTTTTAAAATAATCACACGGAACACTTACTAGGCAGGTCACGTGGGGAAAGAAGAACTAATTCCGTTGCTGCTTTCTAGAGATACAGTGTTTATATGAAAAACCATAGCGTGGGTAAATATTTCCAGCTTCATATCCTGCGTCACTTCACTCCTAAAGTGTCTCCGAAATTTACACTACCAAAGCCGTGGGCAAGCTGATACAATAGGGTATAAGTATAGGCTACAGCAGCTAAAAACTTAATTCTTTCTTGTACTCCGAGCTTTTGATGTTCAAAGTTCAATCGTGTTTGGGGCAGATTGGGAAAGAGGCTGAACTTGGCTTGTCTCTGGGAAATTAAGAAACGACAGTTTTCATTTAAGCGAGTGGTTATATCTGCCCTTCTTTTTATCGTATTTATTATTTTCCTGGCCCAGTGATGGCCTTCGCGAAGGTTTTTTTCACCAAGAAGCAAGAATCAGAGCTTGCCAACAACCTACAGCTCTGCTCTAAAGTGCGGTACTCTATAACGTTTCACACAATGAAATTTGCGTTCAATTACGTCAGGAGCCTTGGCCAGATGTTTCCAGAAAATTGGTAAAACGAAAAGATGGTAGAATTGGTTGGCTTCATGGGTTCATGAAGGCTTCATAGACTTGCTCAATTCAAAGTTATCAAGAAGATGCAGTTTAATGATTTTTACTTATTTTTTGTTATATGAATTGTGCGCAATTCATTGAATTAAGAGCTATTTTCTTGACATGTTGTACAAAAAATGCTTCAAGTGCTATTTCGACTATCTTAAAGAACGTGCAAACTAGTGAATCTTTTTCAAAAGACCTTTTTTTTTCTGGACACACGCTCCTAAAAATGTATTAATTCAATGTATTAATTCTTTACTATGTGGTTTGATCTTATCTACTCAAGTACTTACGAATGTTTTTTTTCTAGAGATTTGCCGCTAAAATTCAGTTGGTTCCAATGTGCCTGTTTTATTACACACAGAAAAAAAAAACAGAAAACGCCCCATCTGCCCATTTTCCCCTACCCTTCTGCTGAAAGAAATCAAAAGTATATACTTTTGTGCAACAACGCCGTACTTTATGTACTTATTCAAAAATTTACCAAATTTATGACCGCGTAAAACGAGACCATGTGAATTGGGGGATCACTGCATACTAGAACGTTAAATAGCATAACTCCACTCCTGAAACAAATGCTGAAGAATATCCTACAGACGCAAGAATGTATGCGAAATCACAAAAAGGCAGAATTCTATGCTCACATAAGAGGATTTTTCTGTGGTATCTGTCATCCACAAGGACAACTGTAATATTTCTAATCCGTTTGACAACTGAGAAAATGTAGAAAGACACTAAAAAATAAATCGAAAGTCTTTAGAATAGGCCTTACTTTTTCCACGACCAGAAGTTTCATAGTACGATTATTTTGTGCCCCGGTCACTTTATCAAGTTTTCGACATTTTCAGCGCATTTAAAGTTCATAAACCTGTCCTTACCTAACCAAAATTCATCCTACTCTTAAAGTTACGCACATTGTCCGGAACACTTTTAGGCTTTAAGGTGTTTTGTTAAATTTATATTGAAACTTACTATAATGTTATTCTGTCTGATTACAGGTTTCATTTTCATTATTACTGTAGTTTATCCACGCTACACTGGACACGGAGCACAATAAACCTGTTGGGTCGTGTAACAGACCAAGTTGTAGGCATATTCATTTACTACCATGTCACATGCCGGACGACTGGATTTGGAAGTGCTTACTCTGCATTTCTTGTTCTTAAAATGCAAGTTCTCTGTACGATCGGGGCCCTTAGCTCCCAATTTTGGTCACTTACGAGTATTGTTACGAGTTTAAGTCTTACTGGGCTGTTCTCAGTTCCTCCATGAACCTAATGCTGTAATTGTGCCTTTTTAATAAACAGCTTAGTAGTGTAAACATTCTTCTCTATGCAGTTTCGTGACGTAACGGCAAGCTTCCTTTTAAATCCCTCCGTTACAGTTGTCCGCAACCAAAGGCCATTGAACGTTTTCAGATTTAATGTACACCTGCTTATTAAATTACACCTAACTCGGAGCGATTAGTTTAGTACTAGCTGGGTTTCGCAAGGAGCACAAGCGTGTTTTCTTAAAATAGATAAATTAGAAAGTGGAAACTCAAGAGTGGTCCACGCGTATACGAGGAATGCATAAATCGTAATTTCCTTTTCGGAGACTACTGAAGATTATGACTATTACAACAAAAAAGGCCCTATGATCAAGATTGAGAACTAAGGTACGTACCAGCTAACATACTAATGACAGAGAGAAGGATCTTTTCCACGCTCTGAACAGGACTCCATCTTTCAGCGCTTGTCTCGTAACCCATAGGATCGTCACCGGGCGCGTGCAAGATGGAAATACACACTCGGCCATCGGCATAAACTAAATCAGAGAAATACAAATTTGTGTCTATCGTTTTTTTTTTTAGTGTTTTTTGGTTCGATTAAAATATACTGTTGGGATGGAAAAGTTCACAGGTGAATTGCATCTTGGGAGGACTCAACGGGTAATCAGGTGGAAACGATACTTTGGCAGGAAACACACCGCCTTCAAAACAAGTTCCTTCGGGTCCCCTAAAGCTCACACAGTTAGCAAAAATAAAGCATATAGAGTCAAACGTTTACATTATAAGGGCTTCCCATTCGAAAAAATTCTCTTCATTGGTAGGGCCAGCTACTATACCTTCTGGCGGATTTATGGTAAGTTCTGCGAAAACGAAAAGAAACTCAACTACGGGATATAGCTTTAAAGAAAATACAAACGTTTATATTCCGCCATAAGTCGCCGTAAAGCTGAACCAGCCATTTATGGAACCTTCTCGAAACTGCAAACTAGGTGTTTTGATTATGTGTTTGCAGGCAATGTGGATTGTCAACACTTTCTCATGCAAGATTTCGATACCAGCGCCATTGAGCGGCAAAGTTTTCTCAAATAGCTCAATCTAATCATCAATGGGGAGGGTTAGTCTAACCGGAGTAACTCGCTGCGTTCCTCAGGTTCCTTGGAGTCTCTCTAGTTTAATTATCCGAACATGTTAATGAAGAGAGAAATTTAGAGCTATCATAAATTAGATAGAAGACCAAAACAGAATGAAAAAGACCAATATCTTAAAAAGGACACAGTAAACTCAAAATTAGGCTTGCGCCTAATTATGAAGTGGAAGTTCCTTGTATAACCTGTCTTAAATGTGTTCTGAGCTTAAATGTACAGCTTTTCATATGTCAACTTAACCAAGTTTGCAGTCTTTTGCAATCTGACTTATGTTTTGATTAAAAGATGAAATTGGACTTAAGAGAACTTCAAGAAATGAACGTAAAAAGAGGACATACACCAATATATTTACGCATTATATACGTAACGCATGTGACCAGCGAAGATCTATACTTGAAGCTCAAGTATTCGTCGCCATCTTAAAAAAATAAATACTACAGCAGCTATAGAACTTGGATGTCTAAAGTAACATTTATTCTCTCATTAGACGTCACCCCAATCCAAATCTCCACTTTATTGCGCACCATCCTTACTACTGACATTTGAAATCACGGCATAATGCACACGCTTATCATTTGTTCGATATCAGATAGCTTTCTTTGTAAAGGCTGTCTGCCTTAATTTTTAAACCGGAATTAGTTGTGAAAATGCAACGTGAAAAGAGTTACAATTAAGAGAAAATAATACTGAAGTCGAAAACTTTTTATCACACAACCAAAACGGAGGGAAATTTGACTTTCAACTTCGAAAATAAAACTTTTTTAATAGAAATGTTGAAATAGAGATGGCAAGTTTCGAAACCGCTATTGTCACATACAAGGACTACAACGTTAAACACCTCCGCCGCTTCGTTCCACAGCAATAACTTTCCGCGCTACGCTTTCCTCGTTGTCAGTTTCCTCTTCCATTTCGGCAACACGAGCAAATCTTGAATTTGCGATCCATCCAGACTTGATGGCAGCCATCATCTACAACAATTACAATATAAATTTCTCTTAACATGACCTATCGATTAGCAACAGAAGGAAAGCAAGAAAGTAACCCGTTTGCGAAAAGCTTAAAGCAACCTAATGAAAGCAGTTCAGCACACTGAACTCACCTGCAAGTACTCATCCAATTCCACCATTCCATTGCGATTCAAATCCAACTCTCGAAGGATTTCGTGCATTTGTTCACCAGAAACACCCTCGCCTTGTCGCTATTTAGAAAAACATCCACCCAAAAAAACAATAATTTAGCGGTCTTTAATTCAAACACGCAAAAAGTCAAACAAACAAGAAAGTCAGCCCCAAGCGAAGGAAATACGAGAAGGATTTTTAAACGCAAAATCGAGGGAAAAGAAACCTGAATAAATTCTTGCAATTCAGCTTGACCGTTCACTCGTAAATCCACATAATTAAGCACCGCGTGAAGCTGGGCTTCGTTGACATCCTGGGTTATTAAAATTATTCAAATGATATAATTATGAGTTCACGTTTCTACAAAAATTTACGATAAGCTAAATTCCACTAACATAAATATTGCTTTTAGTTATCATTTGAAAGAGTAGGTACTCGGCCTTTTTATAGCGCCATTAAGTCCCTCAACGGTGAAAACTGGCCAATATAAGTAGGACCAAAAAAAAAATACAATAAAATAGCAATACGATAATACAGCAATAACAAAAAGGAAACTATTCTGTTTAAATATTTTGATATAAATATGTAACAACATGAACAATTCAACCTAATGTCATTGGAGGAATGCCGCCCAAACCCTTCTCGCTAGTGGAGCAAATCTTTTTGATCTTATCAAATTCAATGAGCAAATTTATAGATGAAGAACTCAATCTAGAAATACCCAAGTCTCACTGGATCTAATAATTTAGACTAGGATAACAAATATTTTCTAAAAATTAGCGTGTCCAATGAATACGCCTTGATGCTTAAAAGCAAATCCTTCTTCGTGAAGAATTTGATACACTAATCAACTAAAAGATATTACCATGAAGAACGTGGCAACAATCTTTACCTTCAAGCTTCGACGTATGTCATTAATAGAAACGTAGCCTTTCCGGTCTTTATCCAAAGCCTGGAAGCGTTTGATATAGCCAGCAATATCCTCTCGTGTCAAATTGATCGGAATCTTGTCACGGGATTGTCTGTTAACGCTTTGACCCATTTCCGTTTGCAGAAACTCGATCGCCATGGCTTTTTGACGCTGTAAACATTTTTTTTTTTTAAGAAAAACAATTTGAGTAAGAGGTAATAATTTTAATAATTTCACCTTCTTCTCAGCCTCAGTCCATTTCAGTTCTTCCGCCATAATGTCAATGACACGCGGCAGAGCTTCTTCCGCGGCCTGGACATTGAGAAACGCCAACCGCAGCCTGCGGGCTATCACATCTACCGCCGTACATGCGTATTCCTTTACGGCGTAGCGTACTTCAGCATCAATGTACGGAAACTCTTCGTGCAATCGCCGGCCAACAATGGGCCACCGCTTTCCTGTCAAAGATGCCAACTTAGCCACCGAGAAAGCCCGGTCACCGTAAGTATTCGCCAAATGCTGCGCTACTTCGCTTTCCAGGCCAAAATCTTGCACCAGGCGAATAAACATCGTGGGTGTCCATTCGTGGGCGCCCTCTAACAAAAGTCCATCTGACAGAGACTCGCGCAACGCTTTCAAGCCACACCCTAGCAAAGGAGATTACAAGTTATTATTTTAGAAAGTTATGATATTAGTGTTTATATTAGAAATCTTCACCTAAATCTTTTATGTTCATGCTTTTGCATTTATTTATTTTTACCTTCAATAGCCGCATCAATTGTGTCTTTAGCCATGGAGCGATATGTCGTCCACTTTCCGCCCGCAATGGTGACCAGCCGCGAGGTAGAAATGTGTACAATATGGTTGCGCGCTAAGGATTGGGTATCCGGCTTGTTCGGATCACTCACAAGAGGTCGTATCCCGCTCCAGGCGGATAAGACGTCTCCACGGCGGACTTCGATATCTGGACTCAAATACGAGCGGATTTCACGCAGGATAAACTGAATATCTTCTTCCTTGGGGGCAGGGTGCTGCGTTACGGTACAAGGCGAATCCGTGGTACCAGCAATAGTGTGTTTCTGCCAAGGGAGGAAGAAAATGACACGCCCATCAGATGTTGACGGATCTAGTAAACCCATTTGATCGGGACTACGAAGACAAAAACAAGTAAAGCTCTAGGTTAAATTACCATTTACTGAAGAATGTGAATAGGTATCTCCACCAGACTACTTATAACGCAACTTACCTATAATAACCAGGCAAAACAATATGAACACCAGCGCTAGGCGAGCAAATGTTCACATTCTGGCCATCCATTTTACGAATATGGTCGGTGAAAGGCCCAGTGGCGTTGATTACGCACTTGGCTCTAACACTAAACTCATCGCCGCCGATTTCGTCCCGTACTCGCGCTCCGATAATGCTGCCCTCTTCGTTTTTGATCAAACCAGTAACTCGCACGTGGTTGGCTACAGTGGAGCCCAATCGTGCAGCCGTCATGGCAATCGAAATGTTCATCCTGGCATCATTGTGTTGCCCTAACCAGGAAAAACTTGCATACGGAAAACCATTCTGAAGCAACGATCGTCGTTACCGTCATAATATACAATAGCACCACACAACTTATCCTTCCGTAACATGGGGAACAGTTCCAGCGCCTGTTCCTTGGATAAATAGTAAGACGACTTGATGCATTTGGAACCCGCCACTAAATCGTACACTTTAATGCCAAACCAGAAGTAAGGAACTTGCCACCATCTAGTCAATTAAATGAGAATGTAAAAAGGAAATTCAGTAAGTTAAAAACTAAGAAAACTACATTAGAATCTCGTTTTAGCGAATTGGAACAAATGAAAAAGATCGCTAAATCCGAAGTTTGTTAATGCGTCTTATGCTCATTTACGCAACTCTCGACTATGCGACTCGCCTAATACAGCCGACAGTTCGTTATGAAAAAGAGTTTGCTATGACGAGATTCTACTGTATATATAGCCGAAGGGCCGATAACATCATCATTGCGCATCGAACATAGCCATATGCGATCCATGTGCCGTTTCAGCCACGTCAGCCTGTTGCGGCGGTATAATAGCGTCTTCGGTTTTGCAAAGATGGCGGCATCGACCTGACGGTAATTTGGCCCATATTGTTCAAAATTACTTATAGACAGGAAGCATAATAGGTAACGCAGAGGACAAATGTGGCGCAACTTCAAGCAGGTTTGTGCGTTCATACAAAGCTTCTTTCACCATGCGATATTGCTCGTAGTCCAATTGCATAATGGCTTTTTGTAAGTAGCGCACTCCGCCATGCAAAAGTTTGGTGCTGCGACTACTCGTGCCAGAGGAGAAATCATCCAATTCAACGAGAGCGGTTTTCAAGCCGCGCGTTACGGATTCCACAGCGCAACCACTACCCGTGGCCCCGCCGCCGACGATAAGCACGTCATACTCTTGCTCTTTTAAAGCTTTCAACTGACTAGCCCGTGAGGGCAGCGGCGCTAACGGTCGAGTTTTGAACGCATCCGCAGCCGTGACTTGGCCGTAGCTCTTCTACAAAAAAAGGACAAAAAAAAAAAACAACTACTAAGTTAATTCTTTCTACTGTGTAACCACATACTATATTCGAAAATAACTACCCTACGTTGACGCGAGTTGAGTTCCATGTCCCTAAACCCACACAAGAGGTACTGGGCAACAGAATTTCATTGCTAACCATTGACACTAACTACTGTTGGCAGCCCTCAATTGACTATACATACGATGGCTTAAAACAAAATACATACGCTCTTGTTCTTGGCTGGGGCGAACTTTGAGAATAAATTCCTATCTAAATTACCACATTCCTATCGTTTGGCCCTTACGCTAAATAAAATTATGCGAGTAATTTCTAGAAATATGCTACTGAACTTTGATATTAGAGATCACCCTTATTTTTGGTTTTATAATGTCCCCGACATCCTCTTTAGATCTACTTCCTGTACATTTATAATTACTTTCGTATATCGCTAGTCTACCCTAAACAATATTTCTCATTTTTTCTCCTACGCCACGGTAGAATAGCTATGTGGCACCTTTTTAAAAATCAAAATGGAATTTTAAAAATCAAAACTTCTTTCTAACGTTTTCAAGAATGAACTGAATCAACCTCTCATATATAGCTAAATTATTATTTGTACTCCTCTTGACTTTGAATTAATCACTCCTTGAATTTCTAGCTCTTGCAAGCCGTGTATCTTTCCGGTCATTACGGCTACGGTACACTAGCAAATCTCTTTAATTCTTCATCTGTTAAAATTAATTTTAAAAAAGCCACGTGCCACACGCAGAATTCTTCGTAACTGTACTCATAAGTTCGTTTGTATTGTGTTTTATACTACCAACATCGCATTTGTGACACACTCATCATCTTCGACAAGTTATATTCTACTGTTAAAAAGTTGTTACATACAACATTATTTGAAAAATCGCCTTAAAAAAAATCCCTTACTATTTACTCCTAGCAGACGATGGGCTTACGGTGGCCTTAAGTCCGGGCTCGGCAGAGATTATAAACAAAAAAACATGTTCGGGAGCTCTCTTAAACGGTTTCCTCAGAAACATATCTCGCCTAGGAGCTTGTGACGCCACTCTGCTGATTCTGGTCGCATATAACCCGGATACAAGAGATCTCCTTTGCTTATCTTTCTTTTGGTTCTATATGTACAGATTTGACTAAGTTCAGTTCAAAGCTTACGTATATATGGACCAGAGCTCGAAAAAAAAGGACGAAAGTAAACGACACTCCGCTAATGCAATGGCAACGGGCTCGCAAAATTATGGCAAATTCAACTGATATATTCGAAATAGCTCAACTTCAGTTATTTTTCATTGGACGTAAACCGATCTTAAAAGGGTAAAAGCTGAGGAAAGTCTCTGCGAAACCTCAAATTTTCGTAATGACCCAGGGTAAGTGAAATTTTGAAAGGATATACTAACATTACTTTTCAGAGCGCTTCTATTACTTTGGTCAGGCTAAGTTGAATTGGTGGGTCAGTTGAATTTAATGTTTAAATACCGTATTTTGGTTTGATTTAAATAGAGATGCAGATTCTCCCATTTTTAATTCTTGCATTGACAAGGGCAATGATAAAATTGTGAATTGCCACAGCATTAGTGTATCTCACGGAATAATCACACGACGATAAAATAGTACACTGCTCACGCAAGTGCCGTGGCGTTTCAATGGATAAACACACAGGATTTGGTCTTTTCGTTGTTTCTGTAGTTTGTGGCGCAACCATGGTGACGCAAGTAAGACCGGCGCCCCAACTTGCAATGCTTGTCATTAAAAAAAAAATGAGGTCTTTGAAAATGAGTGTACTGGTACACTTCGTCACAAAATCTACATCAGTTTAATACATCACGAGCGCCATATCTCCTTTAACTACGTACTGCTTACCGGAGTTACGTTAAATTTAAAACTGGACCGCGAAAAAGGTTCGAATTAGGGGTGATAACGGCTCGGCTTGGCTCGGCTTGCCAACCTTTCAAACCGAGCCGAGCTGAAGCCGGTCCTCGTCAAGCCGAAGCCGATACTAAAACGAAAATGTAAAATAAATACACTGTAAATTGGAATGAAACATAATACACGTTGAAATTAAGTAAAACATATTTCGGGATTAAATAGAATATAAATAATGCAAATAAAATAAATGATAAAAAATATAGGGTAAAATGGTAAATTTAAACATAAAAATGAACAACACTATTCAGCATCGTTTACAGGAATTAAGTAAGATCATATTTATATTGATAAGCAAGTGTCAAATGGGCAAAGTTTACAAAATTGACAGTATTAGCAAAGAACAAGAAAGTAACGTTTATACAAGAAATTATTTAATTTTAAGGGGTCGAATACTGTGAAAGTTGGCATTCAAGCCAAGCCGAAGCTGAGCTGGTTATCAGTCTTCGTCTGAATGACTCTTCAACATCAAAAGACAAGTGACAATTCACTTCTAGAACTTATTCAGCATTGAAAAAGAATGCCGACTACTTTCAATGAACCCGTAATTCAAAGCAGGGCAATGACCAGGATTTTGGTTCGGGATGCCATGTGCATTATTTTATTTTTATTTTTTTGACATTTAGAGTTCCCCTATATTCCCTATTATAAAATAAACATTTCAGGGGGGGGGGTCAACCCACATTAACCCCCTCCCTCTCTAAATACGGCCTTGATTCGAAGTATATATAAATTGCTCGTTCGTGACCCCGAAAAGATGAGAAAATTGTGTCGTCTTGCTTTCTTATTCACTGATCTACCGTTTAATCTCGTACAGTAATTATTTTCTTGAAAAATAGTTCTTACCTTTGACTGTGTTTCCCCGTCATAGTATTTATAAAGCAATCCTACGGAAGCACCGCCAATTAATGTGCCGACTGTGATCTTCCTTATCCTGGAGGATGCCATTGTTAACCGGGATTAAATACCTAGAAATCAGTCACAAAAGTAGTTTTTATCATGTGTGTCCAGCAAGAACAAAACTAGTACGAACGTAACTGCAGACGATAAAACAAACAGCTTGCTAATCACGTACTTCGAAGAATACAGGCTACACTAATGAAGACTATACAATAAACACTATAGAAAGTCACTGTACAAAACTCCACCAGGGATTACATCACACCATGCGCTCGTCACCTAACCAATGTAGCATGTGACGAAGCTGCATTGTCAGGTTACACCCACACCAAGCCGGTTCATCAAAAATAATTGAGAGGAATGTGCCCCTCACGCCATCTAGTAGTTAACATTATTCTTACTCAAATTTCTGGATGAGTCATTCGCCCAGTGATGCTACACCATTTTTACGTGGGACAGTATCACAACAATGAAACGAGCGGAACTGAACGAAGAAGCTAAACTGTACAAGAATGCCCGTGAAAGAGAGAAGTAAACAACAAAGTGAAATAATATCATATTTACCATGGTGTTAGCCAGATCTTTTATATTTTAGGTATGATAATATGGCTGATTTGTACGCTGTTATCAACACTTTGCAATGCCTAGAAAAGGCTTATATCAAAGATTGTGTCACACCGAAGGAATACACAGCTGCGTGTTCGAAATTGCTTGTCCAGTATAAATCAGCCTTTCGCCAAGTGCAAGGCGATGAGTTTCCTGACTTGGAAACGTTTATCAAGCGTTTTAAGGTAAATTAAGCCACCTCGCTTATCAATAGTTAGTTTCTCATTTGGTTTCGCTTTCATAGTTGGATTGCCCAGCTGCCATGGAAAGAATCAGAGAAGACAGGCCGATTACCATTAAAGATGATCAAGGCAACACCAGCAAGTTAATTGCTGATACCGTTTCTGTAATTATTGTTTGCAAAACAAGCTGTCTTAAAACTATTTAACTCCTTTTTGTAGCTATTTATTACCACAATGGATAAATTGCGCCTTGACATACGCGCCATGGACGAACTCCAGCCTGATCTACGTGACCTGGCAGATTCCATGGGTCGCTTAAGTATTTTACCAGCTGATTTTGAGGGAAAGGAAAAAGTTTCCTGCTGGCTACGGACCATGGGCGCAATGCAAGCTTCAGACGAGCTGAGCGAAATACAAGTTCGACAATTAGTATTTGATTTGGAAACGGCTTACAATGCGTTTAACAAAGTTTTGCACCAAGCTGCTTAATTGCTTTTTGTACATATAAATTCCTATATCTGCTGAAATAAATTTCTCAACATTATGCTTTCGTCTGTATTAATCGTTTGTTCGCAATTTACATTCGCGTTTTCACGTTGCATGATTTGAAACTCTATAATTGGACTTACCCTCCGATCTAGATACCCCATCCCCGTGTTAGAAAAGTCCTCAACACCATCAACCATTTTTCCAACAAAAATAAGTCAGTTACTAACGAATAGTTTGTCAGAACATCTTTTTTCCTTGTCAAAAATGTTTCAGCATCAATTTGCGTAAAATATGAAGCTGAGAAACGTTGAGTAATAAAACCCCAAGGAATTGATACATAACTAACGCCGAGCTTTCTACGCTTCAGCTATTCGTTTATCCAAAATCGCTGGAAAGGAAAAAATTCAGTGAAGATCAATTTAAAAAAAAATATTTATTTTAAGACAATTTTCAGCGTGTGTTCTGAAGAGCCTACCGCTCACCAAGCGTAAGTATTTTTTACACAATTTAGGGTACTCTGTTCATTTTAATCAGTACTGGAGCAAACCACGCGGCAAAGGTAAAGTTAAAGAAATGTCTACTAGTTCTGGAGGGATAACGCGATCAGTTTTATTGTTTTCATGTTAATTTCGTATTATCACATTAAGAAGTAGAAGCTTCAGTAAAACAAACCTTTTGATTGTTCGCAAGAAGAAACATGGCAAAAAGAGCAGCGTCCTCCGGAGCAAAGGAAGGAAAACGTTATAAACTTGCGTAAGACCCGGAGAGTAAGCAGTTATAACCAAGGTCATATCCAGGGTTTAGGGGGCTTTTATCCCCCACCCCCAAGCTGTTGTTTTATAATAAGGAGGATAGGGAAAATCTCAATTAAAAAAAGAAGACAACCCCCCGCCCACCCTCGAAACCTCTAAAAACCCCTGGAAAGGACAATATGAACACATTTCTGTTTCTTTATTTTTCACCTCACATGCATACAAAACTTTAGCAAAAAATTATACTTATCAGATGGAGTAGTATTTTGGGTATCAAATGAGGTATAGAATGCTTCATGAAGACGAAAAATACGACCAAACGTCTATGAAAACTGGAGGCTATTCCAGTTGTACACAACGAGTTGCCAGTTAAAAAGTATGGACTAGGGGGTGGGGCGATATGGACGTGTGTTTTGCCATAGGAAAGTTGACAGATAAACTTTTTAAGGAAAGTACATGAAGTTGGGAGATATTTATGAAAACTTGCAGGTATAATGTAAATGAAGGGAACATGAATGAATGGTAAATTAATGGAATCTACCATTCTACTAGTGTAAAAATCCGTTTTTCTTTATTTTGCCAATTGCGCAACAAACGACTAGCGGTCAAAAATGCTTCAGTCCAAACCGTACCAAAGGGCCTCTTCTGACATTCCAAGACTCCTGTAAGTTTACTTATGAATCCTTAAGGCTGAGCTTTCAGTGTGTCATTCTGTGGTTCACGCTGTACGCACCTACGCACAATTTTCGAGTATTTATCGTAAACGTGACAATGAAAAGCCTAGGATCCATTTCTTACAAAAAGAGATCCAATTTAGTTTTTTTTTATTTATACCTCAGGCTTTTTGGACGAATCAGGTGATCTTCGTCATATTCACTAAGTGCTTGACTTTTTACATTTCGAAAATGTTTGTAGTTTATAAGTTATGATTCTTGTACAGTTTGTTCGACTTGTCAACAGTCCCATCGCTCCTCTACGGTCTTGTATGGAAGCTTGTTCTGACTAACTTCCCTTTTAGTGGCGCTACTTGCGCAAGGCATTGAACGATTGCCCGTGTACCGAAGACGCTATACTAAAGCAGCCAACATTAGAATACAGAGTGATTCCCCCATTTACGCGGTCTCGTTTTACGCGGTTTCATTTTTACGCAATAGGAAATTTCGTAAAATTTTGGTGACGATTACATAAAGCACGGTCTCAATTGTACATATTATTCCTTAATTGTACATACTTATAACTCAATTGTACATACTATTCCTTTCTTTCGACACTAGGACACCTACTTTGGCTCTAAAAAGCGCAATTTCGAAGCACTACAGTAGATTCGCTGGAGTAAAAGATAAATAAGTATAAGCCATATGCAACTTCTTTGGACATTTGGAATTTCCCTATCTTCCCCATTAGGAAGTCAACCTTTCCCGAGGGGGTCAACTCCACATACCCCCCCCCCCCCTAAATACGGCCTTGGCTACTACGCTACTTCCAAAGAGACAGTTTTTTTTCTTTTTGTCTCCTTTAATTTTTTAATACAAGTATGCATTGATTTTTTATTATGAAGATAATAGATTTCCTTTCCAAGAAACACGCAAAAATCAGATTAATTTTTTTACGCAATATTGACTATTTTGTCTTTGGTAAATTTTGCACACACATTTTACGCTTTAACGCATCAGCTTATTGGTTTTACCTCCTAGATATCCGCAACTCACTAAGTAAATAAGTAAAATATGTGAATATTTGTGATTTAAAGAATTAAAGAACTTGATTATACTCGCTAAAAGTCACCGGAGTCCACATTGTGCTCTATTTCCGTTACCGACATTCTTTACGCGAGGTAGACTCAACGTAGATAAAACGCAACCCGATAAAGCGTGGTTCTCACAGGCTATCATCGGACTCGCTATCCATGATAGAAGTCCAAATTCACACCTTGCGACCAGGAGCGGCTATCCAAAAAATCGGATCGCGGGTGATAGCACGCTATAAAACAAGTTTTAATTTGGATTGTATGATCGCGGTGATCCCGGTTATAGCCTGAATCGCCATAAAACATTCTTTACGCAAACATTGTATTACTCTCTTTATTGTTACAAATTATCGTCTGGTTACACTACATAAAGCGTACTAAACTACAGAGGCGTCGTGCCATTTGGGGCCGGGGGGGCCCGGGTCCCCCCAAAATTTTTGCCATCCTGAAAAAAAGGTATCATTTAAAACTCATTTATAACTCATTAACTCTTTTATTAAGAGAAATGCAAAATCGCCCCCCCCAAAAAAAAAAATTTTAAGTGCACGACGCCACTGCTAAACTAGAAAACAATTTACCAGGTATTATATTTAATAGTACTTCTGAAAACCGCACTAAACGATAACGTTCAGTTGTACCTTGCTTCGTTGTTGTTTTCAAGCATGCAACATTGCAATCATATAAAATATGAAAAATTAGTTACATTTATCATGTCCAATGTAAGTAGACTGCATGTAAAACTTAACATAATAATCTTGTACAGTTTAAAATATAAAACTACTCAATGTACAAAAACTTTCAATAACTGCAATGCAGGCTGTCGCCGCGACCAACGCGTTCACACGATCCAAACTCAAGACTAATTTGATAGCGTTCTGTCATCCGCGATTCGATTTTTTGGACAGCCGCTCCTGCCCTCAAGGTGTGAATTTGGACCGATCATGGACAACGAGTCCGATGATAGCCTGTGAGAACCCCGCTTAAAGCGTGGTTTCCACTTGCCATCATTGAATCCGCTTTGCTCAAATCAAATTCCACATTCACTACTTGAAGGCAGAAGTCGCTATACAAAATGCTTGCTTGCATAGGGGTCTTAGCCTGCTATCATACAGCTATGAAGCGTTTGGAAACCGAATCCTGCCTTCAAAGTATGAATGTAGGAATTTGATTGTGGGTAGCGCATTCAATCATTGCAAGTGGAAATCACGCTTAAGGAATCAAAACCGCATAAATTCTTTCTAGTGCTCGAATTTCTCCTCGTTTATCTGGTCTAACATTGTGTTATTGACAATCTCTTCCGTGCCATAATTTCGCCTTGATTCCCCTTTTGCTGTACGAATTCAGGAGAAGTGTCGCAAAACTGACAATCATTTCACATGCAGAATTAACAAAATGGTTCTTCTTCTTTCCAGCTGCACTATAGACGTGCGTAACTAAAAAGTGTAACAATTAGTCATTCCAAAGGCCAACAGCACCACTAAATTACAGCAACACTGTAAGTACTCTTACACAACATTGCATATCCGTGATGCTCGAACAAACAACACGTAAGATGAATCAGTGATTCCAACGGCATTGCGCATTACAGATTTTAAAGGGTGAAATAGTAGAAGTTAGAAAGTTCTGCTGTGTCGTAAGCTGTATTCGTTATTTTATTTAAAACAGTAGCACCTTTCATTATAATTTTCCATTAAAAGGCGTTGGAGTGTGTCTTGCGTCCATCACGAAGCGCTAACTCCGGCTCAGGTTTTCTACTACGCAATGCTGTCAAGCCGAGGGAAAGTTTGTTGTTGTTTTTGACCACCCTTACTTTGAACGAAATTTGACATTCCTTAAAACGCAGTCGTGAAAACTCACATAAAATAAAAGTAGATACATTTCCAAACTACGCGCATTTTTGGAAAAAAAACATGCACTCTTTTAATTTTCGAATTCCAAATTACATTCTCTACTGTATTTTGGGAGTTTATCTAGATACAGTACCCAAAGTAGAATTTAAAATCTAACAAGCTGAACGTTCCTAAGTGTCGGCGTGATAAAAGCCACTTTTATTTAACTTTTTTGTAAGCTCCGTAATCATTTTGTTGCTCCGTTTTGTAATATCGAGTTGCTATATTGTACAGGAAAACAAGAGCGGTGAAGAATTTAAAACAAAAAAAAAAGTAGTACGTAAACTTCCTGTTTTGTTCAAGGAGAACAACTATACTATCCAAGAGAAGTAGACAACTTAGGGCTAAGTCATAATTATGCTAGTTCGCTAGCATCCCTGATGGCCCTTTTGGGAGCCACGTAGTTGAGGCTGCGTTCCCTACAGATCTTCCACTTGAGCCTCTTACGAGCCTTCTTCTTCGTCACGTAAGCTTCTTTACACGTGAACCGGCTATGAAGCACACATGTACATTACACACTCCCATGTGAATTCTG
This sequence comes from Triops longicaudatus, assembly GCA_022885665.1. Lineage (NCBI taxonomy): Eukaryota > Metazoa > Arthropoda > Branchiopoda > Notostraca > Triopsidae > Triops > Triops longicaudatus. Next base: position 120,007 of record JAGQDJ010000173.1, on the reverse strand, counting down.
GCAAAGCGAACTGGTCAAGCCGGTTCTGTCTACGTTTCGGAGAAAACAATGCTTACGGCGACAAAATCGTGGTCTCTCGACTCATCAACAACTACCAATACCGAAACTATGCAACCACTCCGGCCCTTTATTTCCACCAATGGCAAGACGTGTCTTCACCAAAAAGGGCCTTGTGCATATCAAAAAATGAAATGCTGAAGAAATCTTTGTGTTATTAACAGCTCTATGCACATGGACAACTAAACTACTCTACCGCCACCAAAAGTTGTTCCATTTCACAGAACGGACCCCAGTTAGGTGTTGAGAGTTTCATCAACCAAGGTGAGCTCGAAGGTATTCGGAGTCACAATCGGTATTTGACCCGTGCAGCTCAAGAACTTACCTTTAAAGAGTGCACCATGAAGTCCAGAAATACGTGGCAAGTCAAAACGTCCAATTTGGCGAAAAATACGTTTAATCCCATTCGGTCCATCATCGAAACCATGGATTTGCGACCCAATCCGGAGAAGCCAATGATAGCACTCTCTATTGGTAAATATTTCGGTGATAAACTAATCCCAGCATGAAAACTCCCAACACGGGTTTATAATAAGGAAATGATTGAGTGATAGCTCTTGAGTGATAGGATCGTTGACTTAATCAACTTGACCTTACACGTTTTTGTTTTGTTTTTGTTTTTTGTTTTTTGTGGTACGGGACCTAACTAAATACGCACTTCATCACCAGTTAAAAAGTTTTCATTGTTATTAGTGTTCACATCCGTTTTCGAAGATTGACTGATTGCATCATATTTTCCTCTGAGGGAAGCCGGTGTATGTTCTAGTAAATTGCATCATGCATTCTCAAACTTCATTCGACTTTGCAAGGAAATTTTGACAAAAACTGCTACCTGCGAGTCTAGTATGAGTCGAAAGTAAAATTTGTGCTTTTATCAGATGTGACAATCAGTTCGTAAAACCATAGGCCTGCAAGTGGTTCTGACCAGTTTTGCACTGTAGCAATCAGATTTTGGAATCGTGAGGAGTAAAGCAACAACTTACTCGGTCTGTTCAAGGGATCGAAGTAGAGATTGAAACTACGTCGAAACAAGTCAGTCGCCTTCATTCACTATGCAGAATACTCTGTACCCCACCTAGTCAACAGTTGCTGGAGGTGAACACCTTGCAGGCGATCAACTTCATTGTTCTAGACATATATTATGTTGGTGTGTGCAGCTCTAGCTTCTAACTTCCACGGTCAACATGTTTTCGGGTAGCTCATTTTCTCTTTTGCTACCCACACACACCAATCTCGCAGACGAGGAAGAAGATTTTTTTTTTTTTTTTTTTTTTTTTTGGGGGGGGGGGGTTCTTCTGAAGCGCGGCCTACCATTTACGGCCGAGTGCCACTACAAGGAGGATTGACATGATAACGAGCTATTGCATAACTTATGCCCTTAAGCGGCTCTTGGGATATAATACCTTCAAGTGTTACCTTGATTCCCTTGACTCATTAGGTGACCCTACGGTGTTCGGGAATCTGAAACCTGCAGCAGAGATTACGGAAGCTTTGGTGGAAAGTGTTCGCTCAATGAAATATAATGGATACGCCCCCAGCACAGGTATGAAGTCACGCAACTGGCTTAATTAGGTGGCGGGGTAGTTTATTAACTGAAAGAAAAAATTAAAAGGAATTATCAAATAACGGTTGTGGGAACAAGACGGAATCATCAGTACTATTACGAAATGCTAGGATACGAAGAAGCACGGGATGCCGTGGCCAAATACGTTTCTGTTCCGGGGGCTGAGGTGCAAGCCAAGGTTAGTCGTGTTGCTTGATTGTATGAATTTTTCATGTATACAGTTTTTATTATTGTCGCAATACTAGAAGACAAAGCTGGCTGAAAATAATGTTCACCATAACCACACAACATGGATATAGCAAACGAATAACGTTGTACTTTTATGTGTACGGAATATAGGATGTAGTGCTGTGCAGTGGTTGCTCCTGCTCGTTGGATCTGTGTATCAGCGTTTTGGCCAATCCTGGTCAAAATATTCTTATTCCCAGGCCCGGTTTTTCTCTCTATCGCACATTGGCTGAAGGCTTAGGAATTGAGACTAAACCTTACAATCTGAAGGTAAAACACATAACGTTGCATTAAAGTTTAAAAGAATAATATGACGTCACTCTTTCCCGAATGAACGACGCAGTACTCCAGTTTTGTAAATAGGAGGTTAAGAAAGTTTTCTTCGTTAACAAAGAAATTATACATAAAAACGGCAATTAATGATAGGGCAAAATTCAGTTCGTCTTGCTGAACATAATTTGAAATTTATTTATTTGAACTGACTACATTCAATCCCTTTATGATTATTTCGTTCAGTTATTAATTGAAATATAGTAAGACAGCGGAGCTGTACAAATGATATATAAATGCTATATAATGCTATATAAACCGTAACTTGGTTATAATCGAAAATTTTCTAAATGGAGTTTCATTAAGTTCTAAGTAGTATTACTCAAGCTTAAATAAACTCAAATTGATTCAAATGAAAATAACTGAATTAGATGGAAATGCCAAAATAATTAGCTCATGAAAAATGTACTAATTAGCATATACAAGTATAGAGCAGCTCGAAAAATTTGTAAACTGTTCCATACTTTACTTCAACTAGCTATAGAAGGATCTTTATAGTGAATTCGTTTAAGTTAATTGAAAAAAGCTTTATTAAAATCATTTTCTAAAACATGAATGGGTTGTGAAAACTCTCCAACGCCATCTTTGAGAACGGTGGACATTGATAACGTGGTCAATGCCCACCGGCTTTTTGGGGTCAATTCTGAGTAGAAAATAGAGCTTGTAGTATGTCGTTTGTGATCCTCGTGAATATACTTTAGAACTACAAAAGATCCTATTAACAGGACAAGGATGAGAATGAATGACATTTTGCCAACAGTAATACAGTAACAAAGAGCTTTTAGCTGTGGTATGACTAAATTAGAAAATGTCCACTTTATGCCCTTGGTTGTGCAGCCGGATCGAGGCTGGGAAGTTGATTTGGTCGATTTGGAAAGTCAAATTGATGCGAATACTGTGGCGATCGTTATCAACAATCCGTCCAACCCTTGTGGGTCGGTGTTCTCCAAAGAGCATCTTGAGCAAATCCTGGAGGTAGCTGCTCGCCATTACGTTCCCATCATAGCAGACGAAATCTACGATTATTTCGTAAGTACAATAAGTGTTTCTACCTCTGCATAATTCATTATTTTACGTATCGTTTGTGCATTCTAACGTGAAAATGTCCCGTGACTGTAGCTACATGTTTTTCAATTGATATGATCATAATATCCCAAAACCCTTTCAGCCTAGGCCTTAGGCTACTTATTATTAAGCAATTACAATTATAAGTGAGATTCGCTATAGACGATGACTTTTAATCAATTACAGTTGACTTCCCCTTCGTCAAGTTTGGTTCTATTCAGCTAAAAGGCATATCTCGATTCGATGGCGCCCAGGGCAAATGCTTCTTCCCCTCCCTCTCAAACTCACACATAACGGAACGAACAAATTCAGGCTTTGTCGTATACAAAATTTTAAATTTGTCATCACAAAAGATCAATATATGTATAAGTAAAATGTAGAATTTAATTTAAATATATAAGGTTTCAATTGATTTGAATGTGGGAGAATTAGTACACTAATACTGTAGCTAGTAGAAGTGGATTGGAGAAATAAAGAGTGAATATTATTACGGAGGCTCTATCAGAGCTAAAAATCGCTCATTTTTCAATGAGTGCTCACAATCGACCTCTCACCCGCGCTCTCGCTAGCATTTTTTGTAACAGGATGCTCGCGCTCGTATTAAATTTTCCCCACCGAAAAGAAAAATTGGAATTTTTCTCGATTCCTTTTTTTTAAAAAAAAAAAAAAAGTAAGCTACTTTAATAAAATTGGGGGTTAGTTAAACCAAACTCGAGCCTACCAAACCTAACTTTTCCACTTTCCAATGGTCTTTACATGGACAGTTTATGACAAGTATATAAGCACTCCAGGATCTAATAAGTTTAACAAAAGGGAGAAAAATGGTCATATTATGCTAGGTTTCCTCAGGTTTAGTTAGGTATGATATTTTCGGTAAGCTAAGTTTTGTTGGTTACGGAACTAACAGGAGGAGGGGCAAAGTTTCTTGGAACAAAATGACCTAAGAACATTTAAACACTGTATCGTCTGATCTTGTGTTCTACCTTGGAAAACAAGAGTAGAACACAGCCAATCAACGCTGAATAGATAGGACAACTCACATAACTGGTAGGCTGCCTTCTTTCAGTGCACGAAGAAAATAGAATTCGTGTGAAAAAAAATCGTTAGATGACGTGCTAGTCGCGAGCGTGCGCTGGTCGAACTCCGCTCGCGCTCGCGAAAAAATTAAACGAGCAATAGTGTCCGTCGTTCTAGAAATTCCGAGCGAGCTCGTTTTAGCTCTAGGCGCTATAGTATTTCGCGGTGTTTTAAAGCTGAATAGCGTAGTCGAATTAAAGAAGCTACTTCCGAAAACAAGCGGTATGAGCAAAGATCAACGTGTATGTGAAAATATAGGAAAACTCGTTATATCGCAGGAATTCTTGACAAGAACGCATTGGTAATTTCACTACTTAATTTACTACAAGGGATCAGAAGAACTCTTGAAAATAGGTTCTGTATGAAGCGGATGTGTTGTGTTTAGAATTCAGCCACTTACTTGTGAAGGGCTTAAGTTCGCATGAGTAAAATATATGTAAGTCATCAAGTCTCAAATTGGAAAGTAAATAATGTCGTTGAGGGCGAAAGAAGCAAAGCCATTTTAGTATTGTTATCGTTTTACACGGTGCAGATAAATGACGATTCTTTTGTCGCTTATGAAAAATAACTCGTGGTACATTGAGGTTCAAGGGCACCAAAGGCAAATGCGTAGTCGGAGCCCCCATACCTTCCGAACACACAGTAATGCATGATTAAATAACCATTCTTTTCGATGAATAAATTTGCATAAGCTTCATGTAGCAAACCCAAGATGCAAAAACTGCGATATAAGAAACTCGGGTTATTTAAAATCGCGTTTAAAGGAACTCAGGTTTCAAAGAAATTCGGACCTTCAAAATTCGCGTTGAACTTCTTAACTCTCCTGTTATAATAAAATTTCTAAAAGTCATGTTATAACGAACTTTTTACTACTCGCGTTAACTCTTTACATGCGGCTCACGGATTCTGTTATGATAGTTTTGTGATAATTTGGAACATTTACTTAGTAGTATCTCGTAAGACTGATTTGAGTTTTCAAAATTTTTGACATACCGTTCCGGAGATACTGTACGTTACCAAATGGGAACATTCGCGACTAGAGTTAGCTGAACCAGCGTTAAGTAGCGGCCGGTACTGAGGAGAGGCAGAAGACGGGATACGCTCTTGGGTAGTCGCTTTTGATAATAATTTGCATTGTTAACCATTACCTGGAGTCAGGTAATGGGTTGAACCGCGATACTTCAGGGTTGAAGTATCGCGGTTCATTTTATACCGCGGTAGATATTTTTACTGCTTTTTTCTAGCGCGGTAAATTATAAATCACCGCAATTTCCGTAATACAACGAGCACGTGAAAGTATCGCGTGGTAGTGAAAAAATGGGTAAAGTTGGCTTTCAAGCCAGCTTCATGGCAGTTCGCTGGACATGACGTCAGTTCAAGTTCTCTATAGTATACAATAAAATCTCGCAATAATGTAGACGGGCTTTATGAACAATCGGCTGTAAGACGACGCCAGCGACAACTTGTAATCGGAAAAAGGTGCAGGGGTAATGGTATAATGAGGCTATAAGGAGACAATTATGCTCCGTGCTGTATCGATATTTCTAGGAAAAAGGGTTACCTTATGTAAATAAGAAGGGATAATAGATAACACAATATGGAATACTCCGAATATGGAAAAATATAGAAAACCAGCAATACGGAATATACCTGAATATTGTACTCTTTTCGCTGAAACTCACTTCGTTCAGAAAATGTCACTTTGTTTTCGGCGCTTCGTTAAAAGGTATCAACGTCAAACTCTTTCTCTAAATTATTTTAATATGCCTTGAAGAAAAATTTCAGAATGAGTTTGTAATTACAGTTTTATTGATTTTTAAAAAATATTTTATGATTTTCGTTCATGTTTCATGCACTTCCTTCGTGGAAGTCTGAGCTTCTCTAGTTGCGAAACCGGGACAGAAGTGAAAAAATATCGTATAATCTAGTATCCAGTGTCTGTCTTAGTTGCACATTTGATGAAAGCAGCTGTCAGACAGCAGAAAAAAAATCATAAATTTTTGTTCCCACTTGGGAACAGCTGCGGCTATGGGTTAAAGCAATTACAATAACAAGATGCTCGGACAATTGCACTATTGGTGGCGATTGTCTGAACAAGTAGTGCCGGTACAGCAGTCTACCCTTATGTTTTGTCTTACGATGTGCAATAATTGATTGATTCGCACCAGCTAATAAATATTTTTGTAGGTTTTCGAGGGCAAGGAATTCCATCCAATCGCTTCCTTATCTTCAACTGTTCCAGTACTCAGTTGTGGTGGGTTGACAAAAAGGTTTGTTGCACAACAGATTGTGATAATTACAACTAATCACCCTAATTTCTGTCACAGGTATTTGATACCCGGCTGGCGGATGGGATGGATTGTTATCCATGACCGAAATGACGTTTTAACACCCGAAGTACTTTGAGCAATTATTTCGCTAATCATTTTCAACTGATATTTTACTACAATATGATTATGTGTCGTAGGTACGGAGGGGGTTGCAAAGCTTAAGTCAAAGAATTATCGGTAGCTCAACTATTATACAAGGAGCCTTGCCAAAAATTCTTACTGAAACTCCAAGAGATTTCTTTGAAAACACACTCAGAGTCGTGCAGGTAACTCAATATTATCCAGTTTATCTCGTTCGGAAAATTGTTAGTTTTGCTTTAGACTAATGCGCGAACGGCGTATAATCAACTGACACTCATCCCTGGCTTGAAACCCATAATGCCGTCTGGTGCTATGTATATGATGGTAAGCGAAACTTTCTGGAAAATTTCCCTCTATACCATGTTAAGCAAACCCCAACGCATCCTGGAAAAAAAGTTACAAAGGTTTCCGAATTTTTGTGTTTGCGTGTCTTTCTTTCCAGCTTTACTTTCTTTCCTGCTAGTTTTCAAACAGGCCAAGAAACAATCCAAGAATATTCAAAGAAATATCAGAAAACTAAAGGAATTTCTGAACCCAGTATTCAGACAAATTACGGAGATTGAAATAAATTTCAGAAAATTTCTGAAAATGAGGAATCTTGTTCTGCGAAAAGCTAGAGAAACGTTGCAATAGGGACATTTAAGGAAGATTACCATATTTCAGAAAGTTGAAACAAATTTCAGATTGGAAGAAATTTATATATTCAAGAGAATTTCTAACGAAGTGTCCGAACATTCAAAGAAATGCGAGAAACCTTCTGTACATTCAGGGCATACCAAGGAAATAAAGGAAGTTTTGAGTAGATTCAGGAAATTAAAGAATTCTAAAAATTTGCTACGCGTTGATATTTGTAAGAACAGTATTAAAGACCTGGGGTTGCACTTAATCTTCCCATGAAAAAAATATGAACTTTCTAAACTATTGACATTTTTTAAGGTCGGCCTACAAATGGAACGCTTCCCTGATTTTGCAACAGATTTGGAGTTCGTCGAACGGCTAGTAACGGAACAGTCAGTGTTCTGCCTTCCGGGCAAAGTAAGTTTCACAATCATTTTCGCTGCATTTCACATATTCTTTGACTTACTGTGACACCGTTTTAAACAGTGCTTTGACTATCCGGATTACGTTCGCTTGGTATTGACCGTGCCGGAAGAGCAAGTCGCGGAGGCTTGCAAACGCATTGCTGACTTCTGTTCCAAATACTATTGCGTGCCTATGGAATGCGAAATGACCGATTCGACTTCGCCTCCACCGACTATGTTAACCCTAACCAATGGACCTTACTGTGACTTCCCATCGACCATAATGGCTCCTATACCGGTCAAAATCGCTGAGGAAACCCGGGAGCCCATTCAACCCATTGGATAGCGCCGTGTTACGGCCTTCGCAGTCACATAATCTCAGCTGAAACTAACGACGTTCCACATCGCAAAATCATGGGTTTACCGAACGCTACTCGAAAAGGCTGATTCATTCATCCACCAGGTCGCGCTAGTGAGCAAACATTACTGCAGTAACGTGCGCCTTATTGCACATTTTATTATTAGACTCCAGAACTCCAGTGATAATGAAATAGCAGGTTGTGGACACTTATTTTCATACAAAGGAAAAATACACATGTTTCCCGGTCTGTTTCAAGTGTATTGCCGGAGAATAGTCAAAAAATTCTCCCATATCATTTCTTTTTCAAAAACGAACACGCCCTTTTCTCGCTATGCATGTTTTAAAGCAAAGGACACAACATTGTCCTTGACCAAAAACTGACGAAACGAGTATAAAGCGAGGTTTAGTCATATTTCACAACTCATAGCGGCATAACAATTTTTTTCCCCCAGTAACTTTCGTTTTTTTTTCTGAAATATGCATAAAGCGTTAAGAAATTCTCTTTTTTTTGTTCAACTTCAAATACGCCCCTGCACGTTCTCCGTACACAAACAGTATAACAATTTTCTTCACAACAGCGAACTTTGACTTACGGATACTGTCAAAAAATGCGGCCCCGTGTATGTAGTATACCTCACAATCAGGGAAAATTCGCCTTCTCAAATACATTCCAAGATACACAACAGGCGGCGCAGCGAAAATAAATTCTGACTTATTCTGTTTTTAAGTTATAACCATTATGCTAACAACTCTGTTTCCGCGAAAGAATTTATGGTTTGACACCCACAACAAGAGATCATTCCAATGAAAAGTGTGACTGCAACAAAGACCATTAGTAACAGCGCCAGCAAAACATTCTCCCTTTATAAAAGATTTTTTTTTTATTTATAATCTAATTCAACGCTGCTCAGTAACTATCATTGTTGTCAGTTATGTCTTGCTCCTCGACGTCCAATCAGCTCTCTGGTTTGGCCGGTTTAATACACTCCTCAATCGTCTTTTCCTTACAGTCAGGTCCCCGGTGCCCTGCCATGCCGCAGTTGTAACAAGTGACCACCCTAGGCGGCGCAGGAGGTTCCAACAAGGTCCCGAACGGAACCGTCTCAGGTAGCGAGAGTGGACGTTGCGGGCTCGCCGTCGGAGCTCCCGCGTTGCCCAAATCCGGGTTTAACACAGGCGCGCTCAAGTAGTAGGGCGAACACATGTATCCGGCGTTCCCAGGTGGGGGCGGCATGCTCGGTGGCAGGATGTACTGAATCCCTGCTTGGTAAGGAGCATAAAACACACCCGTAGGCGCGCCCGTCGATCCTGTGCCCTGTGTTGCACTAGTGACACCGTTGTCTCCCGATGTGTCGCAGATGAAGCCGTACTGTGGGTAGGCGTATACCGTCTGGTGAATAGGAGCTGCCATGAGCCCGCCATGACTTCGCGAAGTGCTCGCGTAACCTGCACTCGAAATCGTCGGGTTTTCCATAAAAGGCAACAAGGGTTGCGTTATGGTCCCCGTGGCTTGGGGAGGAGGGGCTTGCTGCCCTGCGGCAGGAGGAGGAGGGGGCATGTACGGGGGACTAGGGATGTAAGCCAAGTTGACGGTGCCCGTCGTAGCTCCCCCACCTCCTCCGCTACCTGCACCCGGCGAAGAGGTGGAGGGGTTCGGTTCACTCGTGGCTAACGGTAGATTGTGCGGGTTGGCGTAAACGAATGACCCCACAGAGTAAGGTATTCGGGCCATTGGGTAACAGTAAGGTTGAGGAGGAACTTCTCTCGATTCTGACGATGCTCGACTGGCGTTGCCCGAACTGGGGTTGTTTAAACTGGGAGCCGGCGGGTTCGCAAACCGAACGCTGCTACCGTTCAGGCACGGCGGGCCAGGGTTGCTTCCCCCGGTTACGGTTTTATATTTCCCTTTCCCTTCGTTATTCGCGTTGGACTGAGTAGGCAACACGGGAGCACTGACTACTGTGCGGATAGGCTTGGACGCTGAGACGCGCGGGAGCGTGACGCTACCCGCGGACAGGTTATGTACCTGTACAGGCCGCGGTCTCATTGAGGTGGCTAAGGGAAAAGGTTCGAAAAACCGTGGTCTCGGGTTTGCATGGCTAGTCGAATTAGGGGGAACACCACACGTAACCATGGCATTTCGCACAGCACCGGGAGCAGTTTGTTGAGGCGGGCCGGGAATAAGGGGTGGGAAGGCCATGTTCGGCGAGTCTGCCGGAGGGGGTGGATAGGGGGATCTGGAGCCTACCGGGGCGGTCTGGGAGTTGAGTGTGACAGGTAAAGCCGGGCTACCTATCCGAGATCCTGGTGGACTGGGCGAATCTATACTCGAAGCGCTACTATTGGACCCGGAACCCACGCTCACACTTGAGTCGCTCTTGGTACCGTGAGAACTTGAGCTGCGCACCGACATACTTGGATGACCTACGACTGACTTACCGAGCGGCACTACATTAGACGGTGGCTCGGGGTCGTGGCGTCGAAACGGCTGAGGCCGGTTTGTTGACGAATGGGTAACGTAGATGGGGTTAATGGGCGTTACAAGTGACGCGTGGCTGAAAGGCTTGCTGGGCAAAGTGGACATAATTGAGGGGTAAATATCTCGCGAATTGCGTCGTAAGGGAGGCGGGAGTGACACTTCAGGCACGCCGTTAACTTCATGCTTTCCTTCGCTGGTATTCTAATAACAGAATATGTATTAAGACAGAACAGGAAAATATAAAAAAAAAACTTTTCGAAGTTGAATTTGAAAAGATATACCAGGTCACTTGGATTTACATTGCTTGTACTGCTACAGGCTGGAGAAGTGAGGCCACTCTTGGGAGGCAGACAAACACCGTTAGGAAGCGTTGCTGTCGCATTACGCAGGAAATGTCTTAATTTCGGTATGGACGCGGGTGATAGCCCAAGGGCCCGTAACTCCTCATCTGTGAACGTTTTGAGCTACGACGAAACGGAAAACAAAATAGTATAAGAATTAAAGCACAAATTCACACTGCAGAACTACGAATCCCAAGTTCATGATTTCAATCATGAATTTCCGCAACTGAATTACTTTTTCTCACTACGTTGGTCTGACCCCCCCACACACACACACACACATAAAAAAAAGAGAGCATTTCAAGCACTTTCATGTCTCTTTCCTTTACCAGCGATATTTGTCAAAAAGCATCTGATAAAAAAAGCTAACCAACCCGTAATGTTTCGTGAATTTGTTCTCTTTGCCTATTTTTGCCTGACTCTTGAACTCCACTACCCTGAATCCTAAGCAGCCCCGTATTTAGCCCCCACCCCACCCGAAACTTTTATTATATAATGGTGAACACAGGCGAAACCAAACGTCTAATAAAATTGCACATGGACGACCCCCCCCCCTCCGAAACTCCCCCCATCCCCAATCGAAACCCTAGCTACAGGCCTGATCATGGGATCGCTTTTTTTTGCCGCTCAAGATTCACTGTCTAAAGTAGAATAATAATTTAATATCGAGAAACCTAACTCTACTAAATCAAAACGTCAAACGAGATTTATACTTGCGTTCAGTATTTCCTATTTCAATAAAATGTTGGTAGGTTCCAATTCTTACTAGAAGTCACTGTTAGCCCTACATTTCGCGGTTCCAACCGAACTCGACTCATTTCTGACTTACTTATTACTAAGTTTTGTGAGTTTCGTGGCAAAAATGTTGTGAGATTATAGCGAAAAAGCGTTCATTCGAACTACAATATGATTATGAACTTACTATAAAAGACGACACGGTAAGTATTTCTTAAACTTATTCCACACATGCTTGATTGAAATGGACTATTGTTGGACGGCGAACTGAGTTTCGGTTTACACATTCGCAAAATGTTGGATAAATTAAACGCAGCTAAGGTTGGCAACGAAAATTTTGAAGTTCAATGGAGGAGTTCAATTTAATTCAGAACTTGTTTAGACCCGTTCACTATATTACGCGTAACAATTATGTCATTAATTATCTCACAACCCACTAACTTTTCCCGTCCGTGATTGCATTTTTTTTTACTCATCAATCTCCCGCATTCTAAGTCAGGTTCTTTCTTTCAGTTCAGTTTACCTTGCTATCTGTCCCACAAATTGGCTCAAAGAACTTTTTCTTAGCTTCAGGACTTGTACGAAACTGAGAAGTCTTTTTGGACCCGTTCAACTGTTTTGGTTTCATATGCCTCTGGCGTGGTTAACTATTTAACAGATGTTATTATACTAAAGTCAACCTACTCTGACTAAAGAAATTAAGGAACATTATTTGTATTTGCAAAAAATAATAGTTATAACATTATGGAAACCTTTCTATCACTATAGTGCAGACTCTATTCTAGTCTTATAGTTTCAAACGTCTCTACAGAGTTCACACATAACTTACTGGAGTGAGTACATTGTAGGTTCAAGTTAGGTTGGTTTACGTGAATGTTTAAAATTTAGTTACGTTAGGTAGCTTAAAAATGACTTTTTTGTATTTAGGGACTCCTGCAACCGAAACAATCGAAAGCTGCAGATGACTCAAACGTACCAAAGCTTGCAATATTATTATCATTATCCAATAACAGTAACGTAAAAACAGGAATATTTACTTCGGTAGGCGAGAACTGCTGCAAGACCGGCCAAAGCTTTTTTATGTGTTCCCTGCTGAGTTCTTTCATAGGTTCGTCTGGTACTTCCCCTACCAACACCTGTGTTGGGGGGGAAGTGGGCGAGGACAACGGACTTTGGAATGGCGACGTTGGCGAAGATGTGACAGGTGATGACAACGAGACTGGAGGAGGAAGAGGGTTTAAAACATCGCCTACATCCAGGCGTTGAGCATAACGAGCTGGTGATGTCTCAGAGGTGACTTTGGACGAGTTGGGAGAGATTTCTATATACAAGGAAATAATCGATTAGGCATTTTAAATTACTGTAATACTTTTCTTTCATTAATCCTTCCATCATTTTACCTGTAGAGATATGGGCGTAAGGCTCCGAGATTCTGGCTGGATCTTGAAAGACCTGAATAGGGCTGAGACGACTGATTCCATTCTATACCAAATAAAGAATCATACAGTGTTAGTTTGGTCATCCTCAACTGCACAACTACCCTTGTTCACACTACGGAAACGACTTGGTTTAAATATTTTAGGTATTGTTCTGTTGTAAACACACTTCGATTTTTGGCGATTTACTAACATATTTCGCGGATAAAAAGTGCACGAAAGTACTAAACATGCTTACCTCGAAGTCCTTAAGTAACTTGACTTCTCTGACCTACCTTAACTAGCCTAAACTAGTATAAGCTAATGAACCGAAACTAATTTATCCTAGAGGAACTTATCCAGCTCGACGTAACCAAGCGCTTTCAAAGGTTAAAACAGCAAGTTGTAAATATAATTAAATTAGATGGGCCTAGGTTAAACTTTCTAGATACTTTAACTTAGCTTTACTTGTTTAACAAACCTCAAATAATTTAATATAATGTAACTTAACCAACCTAATCTAACTTGACGTTTTTAACGTTAAAAACTACATTAAAGCTGAAAAAGTTCCCCTTATGGAACCTTGTTCCTATGTACCTTAACTTACCGAAACCAGTAAACCCCAACTTAACTTACCTATCCTAACTTAACATAACCATCATAAGTTGGTTATGTTACGTTAAGTTACTTAACTTACTTAACTAAACTTACTTTTGCAACGCTCCCAACATCAACACAACAGAAGCTTTCAAATCGGTCAAAGAAGTTAGTTCTGGTTAATCAAGTTAGATTAGGAAGAAAATAAACTAGAAGTGGGGAGCAAGGATTGCTAAAAATGTACCCTACCTTAAAGTAATCTCAATCACGAAATAGACAAAGTAGTTTAAAGGTCGTTCCCCTTAGCACTATCCCACAAACAGTATATAAGGATATATTCACACCAAAGATTATCTGTTATGCTATATTCAAATATGCCATAGCAAGCGTAGGCGGGGCTTAATTGCCAACACAGCCGTAGGTAACAGAGGGAAGTATATTATCAATACTACACAAGTTGGACTAAAAACCATTTAAATACAGTTACACCAAACCTAATAAGCCTAACTAGCTTAACCTTATTTAACTTATTTTAACATATTTAGCCGAGGCGTACAAAAGTAGGCCATGGAAAAATTAAAGGAACGGTTGTTAAAATTGTGTTGTCAGCCAGGCGAAAACCCCTCCTGCTTTTTTGCCACTTGCCGTTTACTTCTCGTGAATTACCTGCAACTTCACGGCCTTCTTTTTTTATTGTATACCAGTGTAGTCCGAGGCAGCGGCCTTTCTTACGCACCCGCAAGGTTACGTAACCTTCTGAGTGCTTGTTTAGGTCGTACTGTGTGCTTGTTTAGGTCGTACTGTGTGCAAAGCGTAGTTTGCGTAGTGTGAACATGGATTTTAGGCCCTAGTTATGAACTAACTTTCATCTGAATTACCAGGGTGGGTATTGGTCCCTCCAAAAGCTCTGATTTGGCTACGACGCTACTTTTGCTCGGCTCGATGGTCGGACAGGGTTGATGAATGGCTTGCAGGTTTGTCAAACTGGCACGAAGTTTGGTTTTCTCTTCAAAGTTAAAGGCAGGGTGATGCACAGCTAAAGTATACAGCAAGAGTAACTCCTGAAGCCACTCGTCTATGCCAGCGAGCGGTCGAGGGGGCATTTCAGGGTTGAGGGGCGACAACTGGATGATGGGATGAAGGCTCACGTTTAAAATTAATAAGGCAGATTGGGCTGCGGGACTGATTAAAGCCTCATGTAAAGCAGCCGCGCTGCTCCGGTTATTGGCGTGGAGAAAAGCCACCGAAAAGATGAGCTTTCTCCGAAAGGCGGCGTCCAACAAACTTTCGTGGCCGTTTTTCAACAGCCACGGGTGAGTGACATGGGTAGGCATCAATCCAGGCTGGTTGCCACCACCAGTACCAGCAGGAGCAGGTTCGTCCACATTGGTACCTACATCGTTGGCGTTCAATTCCACCTGTCGGAGAAGGTGGTATTCGAAATCTGTCCGAGCTTGGCCTTCGATGTAGGTGGCGAAGAACTTCATTTCAAACGGCAAACAGAGCTGCAGCAAACTACACATTATATCGATGCGTTGAGAACCAGAAAGTTTCTGAAACCAAACCATAACTTCGTCCTTGCACACCATGCTTTCGTCCACCACTGTTATAAATAAATAAAAAGAACGGTGAACAAAAAAGAACTTAAATACTACAACGGGGGACCAAAGTCGTCCGAGTAAATGTTCACTTGGTTCTTGATGGTTCTATCTTTGCTTGTGAAATTGTTTTTGCCCTCCAAGAATGTTTCAACTCTTCAGGGTCATAAACGCCACGGGTTGGGCAGATGGGACCAGCCAACAACAAGCTAATCCTAATTTGGATAGAGGGCAAGCACCACTAGCGCAACCATGGAGGTTTCGGTCAGAGTGCAAACAATTGAAAATCCTTTGGAACGTGCAACAGAGTTCAGAAAACGCTGAGCAGAGCAGAAGCACATCACCAAGTCGAAATAAATAACAACTATCCATGCTCTTCCGCCGCAGGTCGCGGACATACAACGTTGCCAGGCAAACTTTATGCCGAAAAGGTCTAAATTATAACATTGAGAGAGAAGAGGCGGGCCTTACTCGAGAAAGAGCGGTGTTACGGCTTCGCCTAGAGTAATATTCGCGGATTCTCGATTATCTCAAATCTGTAGCGTTCATTCGACGCGCAATTTGCTGCTAATCGAGCCAACCTTTTCTACATTAATCTGGCCAACACGAGCAGAAACTTTTTTTCTCCGAAAATAGTAGCCACGACAAAAATGACGGTAGTTCTCTGTAATAACTCACTCTTTTGGATAGTATTCTTTTCCAAAGCGAATCAAACTAAAGTACCTAACCTACGAACCAATTTTAAATTAACATATTCAATTTACGCTCAATTATTTTAACACAGGGCTGTACATGCAGACCACGAGAAATCTAGCGTAAAAGTTAGGTTGATTTTGTTAACTTGGGTTAAGTTCAACTTCGGATAAATTAAAGTAAACTTATTATAGTGCCCGGTAGGGCCCTAACAGGTTTTCTTCTACCAGAGGTACGGAGCTAAGCCTTAGCCTACCTTTAGCATTAGGACGGTTTTGAAACAAAAATGAGTACAGACGTAATATAAACATAAGTACATGTTACAGTCGGAATCTAAAATTTAGTAAACTTGTAATAATGAGAAACACGAAAGGACGCAAGAAATACAATTTGATTTCCACAAGATGTCTTAGAAAACTGAAGTATGGTTCGTGGAATCGTGGTAATGTGCGGTAACGTAAGATTTAGCACTTCTTTATTAATACTCCCGTGGACTTTCTTCCAGGTTTTCTAGCTTAAAAATCCAAGCCAACATAAAGTAATTTAATCTAACCTAACTCAGTCTATCCTAAATGAACTTAACGTGACCTACCTTAACATAACTGAACCTTTCCTAATTGAAAAGTTCACGGAGAAGTATAATAGAGAAGTAGAATGATGTTTATGCTATGTAATCTTTCTCAAATCGCATACGGTACTCCCAAGGATACATATTATTCAGTATTCGATGATTTCACAAAATTGTATAAATTGGTTAGCTACCTGTATCGAGAAAAATAACGTAGCTAGAGCAAGGATAACTAAGACCTTGTTGGTCTAACCGAACACTATTATTTTCTTTTTCAACAACAAAAAAAAACTTGGCTTTTCAAAATTGTGCAATTTATAACTCCGATTATGCTAATCACGATTATGGAAATCCCCGATTGTTCCAAACGACTCATCAAATATTTTCTTCGTTAACATCCTTTTTTAATTGATTTTGAAGCGTTTACTTACGAATAGTCGAGATTTTCCTATTTTAGACTAAGAAACATAACTGAAGTATACAAGTGCCCTTTACGCTAGATTATTAGTCCACATATGAATGTGCTAAGATATTCCATACGCACTAAACACGTGAATCTGATTGCTTCATCTATCGGCTTTGTCACCTGTCCTCCAGTCCTGAACCGACGACAAAATTGGAGTTCTACAAAGGAGATGGAAAATAAGTTTTATATTCGAAAAATAAACTTCGCGGGCTCCAATCATACAGCGTTGTTTGTTAGTTACCTGGACTATTATTAACATACATAAAATACTCGTAATCAGAGCAAGAATTTTATTTAATTATTTATGTACGAGTACCATTTAATCGTTTAATTATAAATCGAAACTGCACCCAGAAAATATAATACCGCTTTTATGAACGCTTACGGGCCGCATAAAATCTTTTAAGGAAATATAATTTGGATAAAACTATAAAAGTTTTCTTCAGTGACTGCCATACGCTAATTGTACTGTGTATACTCTTTGACAATGGTAAATGAGCACATCAGTTAGTTAGTATTTAAAACCGTGGTCAAAGTAGTCAAAGACACTTGAGAAACACTGTTGTAACAATACTTAGGGAAGAGAGGGACTTAGTAGTATTCATTATTAAATAAAACGACAAACTCCTGTGGAAAAGGACTGAACTTACAAAATGAGGCACGTTTGTTAAAAAATACAACGCTTAAATGGCATGGTGCAAATCCGTAAGGAAGTTCGGGTAAACGAACACGTACGGGCACAGGTGACCTGTGTTTCAGATCCGTTAGTATCATATAATTTCCATAGATGGCAACAGCGATATGCAAATATGCAGAACTTAAATTCTACTCTAAAACATTTCACAGGGAATAAATTTGCGAAAACGCTCACCCAGGTGAAGTTAAAAGAATGTGTTCGAAAATTTGCATCATCAAAAGCTGATGCCCTGTCCACGCAACAATACTGCCTTGATTTAATCAAGTATAGCAATTTCCATTATGTACATACAATATAATAATAACAATAGTAACAAAGCTTATCGTTTCCTAGAAAGTATGACTATGAAAACTTCCTATGCACTCTCTTGGTTCCCAGTGAAGCACGCTTGTCTGTTGTGGCGACGCGAGCATTTAATGTGGAAATAGCCCAAATCCAAGACCAAGTCTCGCAGAAGAGTATTGGGCAAATGCGAGTCCAGTTTTGGTACGAGACTCTCAATTCTATCTTCTCTGGCAGCCCTCCTCAGCAACCTGTAGCCATCGAGCTCTATAAAGTATTTAAGTACATTATTAGATCATGTAAGTCGCGTGTTTAAACTCTTACATAGGCCGTACGGAGACATAAATTGTCCAAAACTTGGCTTCGACGACTTGTACAATCACGCGAAGAAGCCTTATCACGTAATGCTTATGCCAACTTGACCGAAGTTGAAATATACGCCGAGAATACAGTCTCTTCCTTGCATTACCTTACGCTGGAATGCCTTGGTAAGGTCCTCCTCTCCATGAATATTTCGACTTTCATGTTTGAACCGCGCCAAAGTATAGTATCTTTTTCATCAAGTTTGGCTTGATGTTGGTATGGGCTGATTTGGGAAGAAGTATTCTCTAAGTGAATTTTTTTTTTCATTGAAGCTTTTAAATATAATATTGTTAAAAATTCTTCTGAGTAAAGACTTAATCGCTACAATTGCGCTTTAAAATTTAAATGCATTTGGTGTCTTATTAAAACTATCATAGTTTTACAAAAGACAAATATAGCTATTATTTAGTGATTTGACCACTGTTTGGGATGCAGATCTGTTTCCTGCGGCAGTGAATGCGTGTGCTTGAGTTTCGTATTGGAACCTATTTTTAAACTTTGGTAGTTTAAAATTTGCTTCCAGAAATCACAGATTTATGGGGAATGTAACAGTAGTTCGTCTAATTTTTTTCCCTATTCCATACTCATTTATTATTCCAGACAAAAGGTGCACTAAGGACAAAGGTAAACAAAAGGTATACTTTAAGAAAAATCTAGGTTAAACATATTCTAATAACTTGTAAGTTAAAAGGTCGAACTTAGTACAAGAGTTAATCAATTCCAACTACAGTATGCAAAACATTGCAAGTGGGAACAAGTGCTATTAGGCGTAGGTAGGATATTTTTTAAAAAAATAGTGGATATTATAGTTTGATAATGAAAATGTTCTTTTCCTGAAAACGTTCGAAACACTATTGATTACTGCTTTTGATATTGATTGTTTCCAAGAGCCTTTTAGTAAAAAATGTTAATTCCTGCTAGTTACCTTTTCAGTCGGCTCGGTTCATGAATGGAAATAATTGTGAAACAAATAAATTCAGTTCGAAACATTTAAATTTCTGGCGAGCTCACCTAAATGAACTAAAATTGTTCCAACATTGCGTTATAGTCGCGTAAAGCAACTAAATGTTAAGGTTACTTACACTTACTATAAAGAAGTAATTTGTGTCAGGATATTGCATTTGCGAACAATGAGTAGGACCTTTACAAGACTGCGTTTTAAATCAGAAACTTCCTTTAAATTGCCTGATGCTTATCATGGTTGTCTCGTAAGCAAACCTCTTTTAGTATTAATTTTTGTGAGAAAATAGGCGTCAAAGACGTCCACAGCGACCATGCAGCGAGTCATATCGGCAAAGCCCAGGGAATCGTAACGATGCTACGGTCCGTACCCTTCCACGCTCAAAGGCAGCGTGTATTCCTCCCCATAGAAGACATGATCAAGCACGGTGTGTCGCAACAAGCCATCATTCGTGGACGTAACGATCAAAACGTACGCGATCTGGTATATGATATAGCCAGTAAAGCTCATCAACACCTTGAAAAGGTAAACCTTATTATCTGCTTAATTAGGTAGTGAAGATAAAGAATAAAATTTGAAACAATAGTCTAACAAACTCCTAAAAATGAGGTATTCCTAAGAAAGTTAGACAAGAAAATGAGATGGATATTGTTAGGCTCGAAGCATCAAGGTCGCATCCAACGCGTTTCCCGTTATGTTATCTGCCGTACCGACGCAGCAATACCTCAGCAAGTTGCAAAAATTGCATTTTGACCTATTTGACCCTCGAATGCAGCAACGTAATTCAATGCTGGCTTGGCACTTGTGGTGGAAACGTTTGCGTAGGCAGTTTTGAAACCAGAGGCCATTTTACATGTAGGTTTGTATGCAAGAAAATACAGAAGAACAAATGAAAACCATGAGTACTGACCATAAGAAAAAGAAAATAAATCAATTAACACTATATCTCTGTACAATTGACATAAAAACTTCAGTCTCAGTACTTTTTCAACGACCTTCACCGTTTAGCGTACCTATTTACATAATCTTTAACCTTGACTTCAAAACCCTCTCTATCTTTCCTGAATTGTTCCGCCGCCTCAATATTAAGTGGGTCATCGAAGTTCAAGAGATCGGTGAAAAGTGAATTTAAGCCCCAAACTACGTCTTTCAGCCTTCTCGTTGGGGCCCAACCCATGCCGTCAATGGAATTCTGACGAAGTATACTCAGACAAATATCGCCGTCTTCAGTAACGTTCGGGTGCCACAGTTTCGTAAGACATCGAGCTGTTGGAGGCTGTAAAACGAAAATAAATGGATTTTTTTAACACTTGTCTGTTTCTTTTTTTTAACATTTTTTTTATTCACTAGTTGCCCAATATGTTCTTTTTTTTCTCGCTCTCTGCCTCTTTGGAAGAACAGAATAAGAGCACCAAGGGTGACTTGTTTTTCGAAATATTTTGCTATTTCCCCCTTATTTATGTATCTGACAGTCATATATATTACCGCAATGTTGTACTCCTCCGTAACGGAAACTTGGAAGACAAATTTTCCGCCTTTCCAGAAGCTTTCATCTGGTGTGACTATTACTTGAAACTCATGGAGAATATCGGGATTGTCGAACCGCACTCGACAAGTCTGCGGAAGCGCTTGATTTAGTTCTTGGACCTACGAAATACCAATCTGAAAGTTAAAATGCTTGCATAACGTTTTCCACGAATGAATTACTTCTTTCGCTAGGAGTTTATCCCTGACAGAGATCCTTTTAGTACTTGAATTATGTAATTCACTAGTCCCATCAGAAGCTTTCTCTTGTCTTAACTTTTTGCTCAGGGTTATCATTCTCTATGAGGTATTATTGCTTTGCCAACAGTAGTAGCCACAACGTTTGGAATTTATTCTCTGCATATGAAGATAAACACACCGTTTACGCTCTCTGGTGAACACACCACGAAGGTCACAAACTATCATCCTGGGGCGCAAGAATGGGTGGCGGATAGGGGGCATGCTATATCTCTTTGGCGGTAGGCAATGGACGCCAGCTCAAAAAAAGTGGCACCATTAAGGCCTAATTTACTACTAGATATTGCTTCAAAACGAAAAATAAAGCCATTCTTACCGTAAGGACTAAGCCAGAATTAGAACAAAACCTATAAGTGA
This sequence comes from Triops longicaudatus, assembly GCA_022885665.1. Classification (NCBI taxonomy): domain Eukaryota; kingdom Metazoa; phylum Arthropoda; class Branchiopoda; order Notostraca; family Triopsidae; genus Triops; species Triops longicaudatus. Next base: position 98,558 of record JAGQDJ010000173.1, on the reverse strand, counting down.
TATATGTGTTAAAGTTGCGTCCTACATACAGAAAAATCTCGCTATTAAGTGCATGCAAGGGGATGGAAAAATTGTACTTTACAGCCAATTGTAGGTAATAGCCAATATTGTCCCGAAATATCTTATATAATAATACGCATTGATCTGTAACAAAACTGGTCTGTGGGAGGGGCTTTGCGCGACACCACCAAGAGATGATTTGTTCAGGAGCCCTACCAAAATCTCCGAAGCTCAGCTGGATTAGCGTTATCTCGTGGAACACAAAGTGCCCCTCTTGGGCTGGTGTTTTTTACGCACTACCGCACGGCACCGCTAACGTTCAATATAGCCGAATATGGAGGCAGTCTTCACATGAATTTCATACCATAAATCTATTAAAGCAGCGTCGGCAACGTGTAATCCGCGTCCCGCCGGGCAAACGTTAGCTCAACGTCGACGCGGTAACGTAACTGGGTGAAAAAGGGACGGTCTTTTGACCAAAATATAATACTTAGAAGGCAATTTTTCTTAAAGAATGTTTAAAGTAAAAATGTTGCGAAAAAAAAATCTGGCGATCTTTCCAGAAAATGGGGGGAAATGTAAACGAGTACTCACACTATCGAGCCCGCTCTTCCTTTTAGAAATTTGCGAACCCGCTCGTTTCCAAACGAGTGATCGGCAACTCGCTAAAAATGCTAGTCGCTGCTCTATTAGTTCGCTATAACGCTGCTTAGCTTCCTCGTCTAGTGTTGCTATTTGAGTCTTCTGGATGTTATATTTATTCATGAGATCATTCACTAGAACTTCGTAACGCGCTGTGGTCACCTCGAATCTAATTTCGCAAAAATAATGCAATATAGACTTTTCCGCATTTCGTAAAGTTCTTAAGAATTTCAGGATAATCATGTTCGGAAACGCTTTTAAATGTTTAATAGCCGAAAAAATTTCAGGTCAGTTAGTTTTCAGATAGTTCGCTTTGATAACCTAAGCTGAGTCAAGTACACGTTTCTTTAAAATTTATGTACTAAAATAACCGCTAGAATTTTACCTAACACTTACAAAATTGTGTGTGTATGAAAGAGAAAATTGCCTTAATCTATCGAAGTAAGGATAATCCAAAGGTCAAGCAGAACTTTACGAAAATGCCTCCGTTGATGCGTTATCTTCTTTATCTCGCAACTGTTGCTTGAAACGTAGAAATTCTTCGGGCTAAAACGTTACATTTTGCCGTGAGAATTCGTAACTTTGCCATCATATCAACCAATTTTTCTCGGCCCTTTATTCATTTTCATTCTTGCGCTTACGGTAGGTTAGTTACGTACAAAGGAGCAACAGGTGAAGAGTAGGCTATATCTAGTTTACACTGCTGTTTATACCAGAATATACCGATTGCTTTTTGCACATAAACTTGCTGGATTTCAGCAACTTCACACTGAAAAATAGCTGACAAAAACGTATAAAACTCCGAGGAGCTGACAAAAACAAAATGTTTTCTTCGATTTCAATCGTATTCTTTGCAACTACGTTTCTACGCGATTGGTACGCCAACTTTTCGAACTTGAACTTGTGGTCTCACATGTCTGCTGAGTTTTTCCTAACCCCTTTTTTAACAGCGTAAACCATGTTGTGACAAAGCTTGTGTACGGCTTTCCGGATTTTTTTTTTTCCATTTTTTGAGCGCGCTCGCTTCGTGCACTCACTGCACACTTTTGAGAGCAAAAGTTTGCTCGTTCACTTGTTTCTTTTTTTTTTAAAAAAAAAAAAAGAAAGACCAGGTTTCAAGCTGATTCACGACATACTTGGCTAGTAATAAGATAACCAGATCACGCCCTGTTAAAATGTTCTGTTATAGTCGCAATTTTCCTATAGAATGGAGTAGAAGTAGGCTATAGTATCTTGTATGTATTGTAGATTTTCCTTGGAAAGATTCACTTTTGAATAAATTTCCGACATATGTTTCAAGTTCATCTAAAAAAGCGATACACAAAAGCATGTAGAATTAAAAAACTCGCGAAACAGAATTCAAACACAACGCTTCTACACTCCATTTACTAGAACTAAACTAGAGCGTTTGTTACAAATAATTCCTTGGAAATATTCTAAATTAATATATGCATTTGATGATATTTTAGCTCTCCCTTGTTTCCATTTTGGTACATTATGTTATAAAAAAATAATTCACTAGTATACAGCTTCACGGATAACTTGTAACTTCAATTTGAGTAGAATTCTACGAAATGAAGAGCAAAGACTTACGAATTCAATTGAGTTACGTACCCAATCTAATAACCTTGCCTAGCCATACAATTTTTTAAGTCATGAAATAGAAATATTGCATCGGATCGGATATGTGATTTGATTGGAAAGTTGTCTACGTCAAATGAAACGAAGGTGCAGATAACTTTCACAGTACATTTAACTGCTCGAAGATTTGAAATATGATAATAATTTGAGGAGCCACTTACGTTGCCATGACGTAGACCTGTTATGCCCTAGGGCCCGTGGGCAAATTATTGAGTTATGCATTACACTAATAGAAGCAATCAAATGAATAGTAATCAGTATGTTAGATTTCCTAGACGCTATAGAGAAACATGTTGGACGCAAGGTAGTTATAATAGTTAATAAAATTAATATAAGCAATTAATATAACTAAATATCGTAAGCAAATACTCAGAAAATTTAATAAGCTAACAATACTAGTTTACCAAAATCTTCTAACGCTAATACAAGTAAAGCTGATTTTTATATTGCGCTTGATCTTTATAGTGACACCAGGATTCTTAGATCTCATCTACTAGTTCTTACCTGCTTCCATTTATCATACCAATTTAAAGATTTTCGAAACGCCGATAAATCCATGAACTAAACGAATTGAGATCTAACCGACAACGATTTTTACAGACCCACATTATGTATTTTAGTTTTTCTTTTTTTGTTTACAGACGTCCTTTTTTGGTAGCTTTTTTGCCATCTTCTCGCTCTTTTTCTCAAGCTCTTTTTTTCAGTTCTTTTTTCTTCGTCTTTAGGGATGGGTCTATAAGGGAAAACGTTTTGGTATATCTTAACAAGTTGTGTAAAAAAATTTGCAATATTAAAAGCTGTCAAAGGCTTAATATATCACAGAAGGAATGACTGTTTAAGTTGTCGGCAGCAATTAAGCCCCTTACCTGGAGTTTAAAACTGACCAACCAATTGGAGCTGAGGACTTCTTAATACGGAGAAAAATATGGACGCCGGCCCCTACAACCCACAAAATGTGAGTTGTTTTCAAATAATAACGTAAGGAATCGATTACCTCGGCCGTCGCATTGCCCTAAAACCACCATAACCTCCAAAAGCTGCTCTGCCACGCGGAGCACCACGGAAACGACCACGGGGAGGTCGGTTGGAAGTGCTGATACCAGGACGGTTAGTACGTTTCAGCATAACCTTCAGAAACGGCAGACGTTACACCGGTTTGGAACCAACACCAATAGATCGATACCGATTCATAGCTAATAATGTCCCAATTTACCTTGATCTGACGCCCCCGAAAGAGAGATTCGTCAAGCGCCATGGCGGTCTGGACTGCTTCTTTGTCGGCAAATTCCACGTACGCAAAACCTTTAGGTTGACCGTCATATTTGTTGCATAGAATCGTGACGCGATTGATCGAACCGCAACCGTGAAAATGATGTTCAAGCTCTTCCGCTGTGGCGCCGTAATCCACCTATAAGCACCAATGGTATTTACTCGCGTATTTGGCACAAAACATTCAAGTTCTCACCTTCGTATAGTAATTACAGAACAATTAGAAAATGTAAATATAAGAACATTATAGTCAACCGAAACGAAAAAAAAATGAACGTGGAATATATAAAAAAAATCATTAAGAACTTAAAAAACACAACAATGAAAAAATATATCTATTAATAATGGATGACAAAAGGCTCTCACGTTTCCCACATAGATCGATCTAGCATCCACTTCCATCTTTTCTTCCAGTGACATGTTGAAAGGACCACCTAACAGAAACTTGTTTAACACTGGAATATGGAGTACAACGTCTTAGGTTCAAGACGGTATAATAATAATGCAGCAAAATAGTGTTTGATATACCAGCTTGAGGGCTAACTAAGTTCATCTGTTTGTCCACCTCCGATTGTAGCATTTTTAACTTTTCGGCTTCTTCTTCCATCTCCTTAACTCGTGCTTTAATAGCTTCTAATTCCTGTGAAAAAAATAATAAAGAGTTTCTGACAAAACTACATACTGAAAAAGGCAAACAGTACCGGATCTTCCATGCTTTGATCGCCAGCGGTGTTCTGGTATTCGGCATCATCTCCTTCGACCTCCTCGCCAGGAGGGTGATCATCCATGTCTGGTTCATGATCTTGCACATCTTCATTGTGATCCGCCATACTAAGTTAGATACAGGAATTAGGAAAAATCTTTTAGTTCGATGCTTATTATGCTTCGTTTACAACTTACTTCCAGCTTTATAGTGCACTTGGAGAGAAGACGCTCAATGACGTGAGAACTCCAGCACCCCTAACGGCTCTGAAAAAAAGTTCGTGCTTTGGCGCGCTTGTTTAAAGTGTCTCTAGGAATCGTCCGGCACCGTTTGTTTGCAAAAATGTTTTGCATTACTTTCCAAATGGTAACATTTTGCTCAACTTTTATAAGCACAAGACATCTTTCTTCATTCGTAAAAATTTTACTACTTAGAAAGTAGACCGTCAATTGCTAAATACTTTTAGTGTTGCTAATAGCACTGATTAAACTTAAATTCGTGCTTAGCATAGCTCAAGTCTTTCGAAAAGATTGAGATTTATTGTTTAGTATTATACTTGCTTATTTACTCTAGGAATTATCGACTAAGTGAGTGAATTTTAACCTGAGAATAGCAATTAGCTGTTACTCTTATCTGCTAGACCGATTTTGTTTTTCGAAATCAATTTAAAAATGAGAAAGATAATTGCAATGAATACGAATGGCATAAATTTTACATCTTTTATTCAAGCCTATAATTTCCAGATATTACAGCCGTTTTGCTTCCATGAGACATGACATGTTTAAAGTTTCTTTAAAACACAACATTACGCGGTTAGGACAAATAAAAAATAACATTTGCAATAAAATACAGACGAATAAACTGGCTCGGAGATCCGTTTCAGAAGTTTCCAAAGTTTAGGATTATTTGCTTACCTAAAGAAGTACAGGAATGTTAGGTTTTTGCTGAGTATTTTTAAAATATTCTTTACCGTTAATGTATCAGACTTGATGCCAGTGTGAAAGATAGTAAATTCCTCAACTACAGTGGCGTGGAACACAATATCGCCTTCAAACTTCTCCGGGGGAGACCATTTGAGAACCACAGACGTTTTTGGGTTACGATTAGCATGTGTTACAGTGCTCTATAGAGAAATTATATAAATATTATCTTCTAAAATTATTGCACAATTTTACGTGAGCTCCTTTGCCGCAGTCTAAGAAAGCACCCGGTCCTTTGACAACTTTAAAAGTGCCAACGCTTTGGCCTTTGCTGTTACGAGCTTGTACGAAAAAGCCTTTGAATTCTTTTTCATCTGGCGAGCTCAAGGAAACTACAAAAAAAAACATAATAATTAAGCCTACATTTAGAGATATTTTGAATTTACCAGTAATCTGATTGTCGTCGGCCGATACTGTTGTTGTTGCAGCTTCCGTGGTGATGGAAGTGGTGGATGTAGTAGTAGTCGCTGTAGCAGTAGTCGCTGTAGTAGTGGTCGTACTTGTCGTGTTCGTAGTGTTGTCGGTACTGTTGTTGCTGTCCGTTTCGTTCACAACGGCAGACACATCTCTCTTCGAGATGGCCAGCAATGGAGATTTGATGGTCGTAGACGACAACGTAATGGTAAAAGGTGATGTCCCTTCTTGAGCATTGACCCCGTGCACAGGTGTCATGGACTTACAAGCCAATTTCGGGGCTCCGCTAGGAAATGACCAGCCGAATTGCACCAGCGCAAGGGCGAATACAACCAAAATTCCACAGAAATCCATTGCGTATCTGAAACACGAAGCGTTTTAGGTTTATGAAAGGAAAGCAATGAAAGCACGAGAGACAAGGTACTGTGCTAGCACTGTACAAGAAAACCGTAATAGAAAAAGCGACAAAACTTTTTGCTGTCCTGGCAGGGTCGAACTCGGAAGTTTGTCGTTCGGTTGCTGCAGACCTGCTAGATTCCAAAAACCAGTACCAATTATTCGTGTTAGATTTTAACTACTTTTGTTGGATTTTTTTTTACTTATGATTAAAATTGTCAACCTATGACAGATTTTGTAACCTTACGAGAGATTTAATCAACGTAAGGGTTTGTGAGACATATTTACCTTAGATTTTAAAAACTCACGTTAGTTCTAAGAATTTTTTTTAGATACCTACAGATTGGCTAGTCAAATTGCAGTTGTTAGTTTCACTGTAGAAATTTCACTTGTAGTTGAACACAAATTTGCGAAACCAAGGGAAGTAAGTATGTTTCCAAGTTGATATAAGGTACAAGCAGAGCATGGAAGTATACATCTTAAGCAACGTAAATGTTAAAATCTACTTACAAAAGCTAGATGAAGGTAAAGGAATAAAAAAATAGTTTGAACCGGGGGAGACACAGGCGGAACACGTGAATGTGCTCGGTTTCCTGTTCGAATCGACTATGTAACAAAGCGTGATCCTGAGCTCGCTTTTATAAGAGACAATACACGATGTGCACCTAACCGTGGAGGACGAGACTTCCCCCAGACCATTCCATAAGAACCCCCTCCAGCAGGCATCAAACATTGACGAAAGGTTGGAATAAAACCCAAGCAAGCCAAGCGTCCAGTCCCCCTACTTCCATGTGAACAAATAGTAAAGCTACGACAGGTTTTGTAGTCTTCTTTCTCCCACTCGCTTACCTCGGGTTTCATAACCCTTAGGGATAACCATGATCCCGTCATGTGGTACCTTGAAAATTAGTCAGCATCCCTCTTTAAGTTTATCACCATCGATGGGGAAAGACCCTTCTCTTAAAACAAAAGGATGATGCTCCCAATGACAACAACCCTCATCTCTAGGTAGGGGGCTATTGCGGTTAAACAACCTGAAGTAATTCCGGTCTAAAAACAAGTTTAACCTTAGTGGCAATGCTACTCTTGCGAATACCGAGATACGGTTGAACTATGACAAGGGCATTGTTGGAGCCCCTGGTAACCAGCGAAAGTACAGGACGAAGCATTCCGACATTGCATTCGATAACCGGGCAGCGACCTTCACGCCCAAACCTGAAAACAGGAAGAAAGAGGAAGGAAGCAAAAATCTTAGGCAGGGGTAGTTAGTCTTCAAAGTTCCTTTTTTTTTTATTGTCAGGAAAGAGGTCAAGGAAATCCGGAAGGATGTTAGAGCTGTAAGTACCAGAGGTGGGTTAGAATAGAGGAAACACGCGCTTGGTTTACTGGGTGAAGTACCTTAACCTTTAATCCTTTTATTATTATTGAAGAATTTTACGACACGGATAGTAATTTTGAAGGATTTTTTTATAAACGAATTATTTACTTCTTTATACATACCGTATACATATATTTTTATTTTATAGCTAATTTATAACAAAGTCTAGAACACTATCAGTTAAATGCCTCAATTAAATTTTGGGTAAAGACAAGATTTGGAGATCGTTACGCGCATTCCTTTGTATTCTTTCTTCTCTTCTACGTTCATCTCAGCATTTGTCGTAAATAGAGAATTTTTGAATATTATGAAACAGGTTCAAATAGCATCACTTTCCTGGTGCCGCTACAACCGACAATAGATTGCTGGGGCAAATATTTCCTCATGCTACAGTAATTCTAAATGCTTTTCGGTAATAAATAGGAACTGGATGTTGAAGGCTTTGGTTCCTGACTCATAATAGTCAAATAGCATGAAAGTGACAAGAAAAGCGCGTGAAAATACGAAAAGGAATGGTACAAATGCACTTTTACGATAAACTGATTTTGAGAACTAAAGTGAAACTGTGTCGCAGTGATCTGCAACCATTTTTGGGAAACGCCCACTTTGCTAGATGAGTGAGGGGACAGTTGACACGTCGGGCAAATCGTACAAAAATCGTAACTAGTAAACTACTCACGTTTTGGAAATGGGGAAAAATCGAACACTTAAGGAACACGATGAGGGTCACACAGGCTGAGTTTCGTAGAGAAAGAGTGAAGTTTTTGCGAGAAAATAAGGAAAAGCTAAATTTGTTTCTTTTATAAAAAAAAAATATGAGTCTTAAGTGTTTTAGTTGTAATGTTTACGTTAAGTATCCTAAAATTGTGTCAAAATGGTTTTATGTCCTGCGTAAACCAGATTACAACCCTCTTAAAACTCAGGCACGAAAATTCAGAAGCAAACTCATAGTTGACAAGTAAAGTCAAAAGTAGAGCTTTCATACGGCTTGGACTGAAGCGTTTTTGACCGCAACTTGTGCAGTACAAATGGCGAAACAAAGAAAAATAGATTTTCACGCTAGTAAAGTGCTACAAAGGTTACATAATCCATTTGCATTATACTTGTATGTTTTAATAAATACCTTCCAACTCACGAAACGAACTTTAAAGATAATGAAAACTATTGTAGGTTATTATATTTGAAATGCAATATTTAAGTAGCCTATAAAGTAAACTCAGAACTGTAAGGTTAAAGTAAATGCATACTGCAAAACTTAAGAATCACGCAAAATGTGTTTTATTTTTCTACTGCAACTCTGAGAAAATCCTTGTACGTGGATAAAAATTTATTTGCATAAAAAGCCTATTCGTGAGGAAAATTATAATACATAAATGAAAAAAAAACAGGGCTAAATCGGAATCTAATATTTGTTTAACAAGTGGTAACAATTCACGCCGGTCCATTCATCCAGTGCCTCGATAGCGTGTATATTACCCAATATTGGGTAAAAACAGCTTGTATTTGGGTAACGAACTCCATCTGACGAAAACTTGAAACTAAAATGTCTTCTAATTTTTTAATGAGAAGATTTTTGTCCAACACAACTAAAATGTTTGAATAAGGCTTTCCCTACCAACCAATTTACGTATACTTGCACTTGAGTCTTTTCGCTGAAGGCTACGTGCTATCTAACCGAGGTATGCGGAAGTTATATATTAAAAGGTCACGCTTTTTCACCAAAACTCTTCACCATTTTACAAACACTTCTGACAGTAATATTATCTATAGTGGCCATCTACAGCGCGCAGTCAATATACTTTACAAAACGCTCTTAGTAAATTTGTAACAAGCGAGTAAATTTTCGTTATTTCAGGTAAAGATTTTTGGAAATTTAATTTTACGTGTACACTTAAACTGCTTTTAACCAATGTTTTGAGGAAAACATAAGTCAAATCTGGAAATTAATTTTTAAATAATCCCCTGAGAAGTTTAGACAATTTTTACACGCTGCAACTAAATCACCAATAAAAAAAAAATTTGTTCTCTTTAAAAAATACCTTAAGAACGGCTCAAATAAACGTTCAAGTCAAATTATTGAGTGATTCGTTTCCTAAAGAAGCTTAAATGCGAAGTTTTCTAATAGACTTTTTCAGTGAAATTCTAAGATCCAAACCTTAATCTGGCTTTGCTAACAACAAATATTCATAGTGTCCTTGACAAGTAGATTTCAATTTTAAGTAATTCAATCAGCATAAGATACCTATCGAACGGTTCAGTGCTCCCTGTCCTGCACTACGGATTCACCGCCCAATAAATATTTCCAAAAGCTCATAAGTGTGCAGTACTGCCAAAATTGAAGACCACTAATGTTCAGCAGCAACTACGGGTTACTGCTTACACGTGGTTTCAAAGTTGTTTAAGTTGTGAAACTTGAGAACCTCCACTTTTCGGTGAAGTAGGTCACGTTCACGCCCGTATCGTGCATTTGGAGTATGGAAAGTTCTCTACTCATTTTTACTATAACTACGACAAGTTGTAGCCTACAAATCGTCAGATGAAAAACTTATAGAACAAAATAACTGTGCGAATGACACGTGAAGCTCCTTTTCGTTACGAGACTCTGTAGGAGCTAAGTGTCGATTGTAGCAAACTATGTGTCACAAGAAAGGCAAAGCAATTTCTTTTATTATCGAAATTTTTATTCAACAAGATAAACAATCCAATGGTACTATCTAGTGTATGGTGCCGACCGACGATTTTTATGTGTCTTTGACGATACTACCTTCGATGTTTTCTCTATTTCTTTATCCTCGCCTGGCCTCCAAACGTTAAGAACTCCATCTTCCCCTCCGGTGATTATAACGTCATCCTGAAAAAAAAGCAAAATTTATTAGTGCATTTACAGAAGAAAACAATAAAGTAATACTACCTTGTCACTGAATGCAAAAGAACGTACAATCTGAGTAGTCTTAGCCTCACCATCAACTAAAGTTGCAAATGGCTTCAACTTATTACCTTCCGTGCGCAACACGCGTAAACAACCTCTGTAAACCCCACGAGATCAAATCATTAAATTTGAAATAATTTATTTAATCAATGCATTTTTTTCTAACTAACTTACCCGAACCTTTGCGCCGAACCGGCAAGAACGAAAACTTCCTCGGAATCACGTGACTGAAAGCAACCGACGGCGTAGCAAACTTCGCTAGCTTTCCTCTACAGTTACAGAAAGAAGATTATAAATTTTACTTTCTTAGTCGAATGCAAAAACTAAATTATGTACCATTAAACTCCGTGTTAGCTCTTCTCTGGAAAAAGCGACCTCAGGAGCTGCTCCTTCTTTGTCCCACAATTGGATGTCTTCAGTGTGAGTCACGGCACCAACGCCACGAATGCTTCCTTGGCGACGAATCCAGTGTACGCGATTCTGCGAAACAGCGCGTCGTTAGATTGTAAGAGATCTGGCTAATTATGTAAACATACTTACAAGAGACGTTTCGGAATTCAAGCTAAATTGCAAGGCTTCATCTTCGGAAGACTGGCTGACGTCAAAAATATTAATTAAGCCGTCCGTCGAACAAGATGCTAACGTGTCGGCTTCACTTGGATGAAATTTAACCTACGAAACGACAGTAATTAACATTTTTATTGGATTGTCTTCAAATAACAAATAAATTAATAAAAATTTACATGAGTTATGTCATCCAAATGCGACTCCCAGTATCCACCCAAGATTTTTGTATTGCGCACATCCCAAAAAAGAAGATATGAGTCTTCTTTAATCTGATCCGTGCCTCCACATAAAAATCGTCCATCGCAGTTGACATCAAACGTTGACAGTGGCTTGATTTTCGTCGGCCCATCAGTATCATCTAACAGCGACTTCGTGTGAAATCGGAAAGTACTAGATTTTACTCCTAGGTACCCTTAAATTCTTGAACACGTTTTTCCGGAGTTCTCAAATCCCACTGCTTGATGGTTCCGTCTGATGAGCCAGTGAAAACTTCCTGCGCGTTGGTCGGATTGAACCGAACGCAGTTCAAAGGCTGGTTATGAGCTTGAATAGTAGTGACTTTGCTCAAAGTATCGCTACTGAACAGCATAACGGAATAATTTGACAAAGCAGCGGCCAATTTGTTAGATTCCCTATCGAAGCCGATATGTTAAGGTTAACTTATTGTAAACTGTATAATTTTTACCAGTTAGCGTCCAGGTGTAGAGCATATGTTTTGTCTAAAGAAACAGCAACTCTAGCAGCGGCATGAAATGGATGTGAAAAGACCAATTCGAGCTTCTCAGGGTCGACGATATCTTCATCTTTGTTAGCGTCGATGTCCAGGACGTCCAAACTACTTTCTAAAATAATAATAAAAAAAAACAAATAGTTCGTCTAAGTCAGATACCGATCTGTGATATAGAAAACATTCTTTTCGGTCACATTCTCACTTCTACATGAATCAGTTTCTCACCAGTCAAGTAACTAACTTAGACCTTAAAAGCTCCCATCTCCATGAGCAAACCGAATCTGGCTAGCTTGCATTGACACTATAGCCTCAACCCACAAAAGTTAATGGAACTTATGTGAAAAAAAAAAACAGAAAACGTATACAACACTAAGGACCACATTCAATGGAAAGATAACCTATCCAAATTTCTGTACATTTCAAACTGACGTACTTCTAAGTTAAACTAATATCTTATATTGAAATTACCTTAAATCTTTATGGTCAGCTGCATTTCCATTGACGTTTTACTTACAGTTAACACACAAATCTTGTCAAGTGTCACAAAATTCTAGTAGAATTTCTTAGAATTCTAGAAGGAATTTTAAGGTAGAATAGCCTCATGAATTAGACCTAACGTAATATAAAACATAATTTATTGATTCGCCCCAGCGACTGGATCATTTCATCAATTTCTGATCACGCTGGTAGCTAAACAGAGTAAACACGGCTCTCTAACGTAATGTATTTTGGAAAAAAAAACTTTTCGACAACTAAACAAGAAGAAAGATTTGGTGGTTAGCGTACCTATTGAGCTCATTGCGCTCTGGGTAAAATTTCGCGTCTCCCCGCTTTCGGTCCACGCGATAGTTGTTACTATGCACGTGTATTGTCAAGCGAACTTGTGTTGGCTGCGTTGGTTATGTAAGAAGCCGCCAGGCACCGCGCAGCAGCACGTGTCATTCAACGTGACTTTAAACAAAAATTACTTTTATATTTCCTTCATTAATTATGTTGCCCAATTTCTGCATGACAACCCCTCAGAAATACGTTATTTATTGTTAATAGTAAAAAAGGCTTTCATTCGCTAAAACACGGCTGTATCAAACTACTAATCTCACATAAGTCTTTGGGACAGAGGGCCTAAAATTCAAGAACTAGGCGGATTAAGGTCTCCTTTCAAATCAGAGTAAAGTATAATCGTGGTTAAAAAATCCTAATATCGTAGGTCGTCGGTTTGTAAAGGGTTGGGGGAGGGAAAAGTGGAAAACTTGAGGTGGAGGTCCAGGTGCTGTCCATCATTGTCGCACACAACATTGACGGCAACGCTGTGCGATTGAGTCAAGAAAGTGTAGAACCTGAACGACAGGCTTGTTTGGACTTAAAATTTTTCTCTTTTGGGTCTTTGTTGACCACCTTTAGTGACTTATTTTCTCCTATTCTATAGGTAACACAAATAAGTATTTAATTCTGTCAAAATTACTTACAGAATTGTTCTTAATTTACAGCGATTAGGCAAGAATCAACCGCGGCCAACCACAACAAAAAAGACATCTTGGCCTTGTCAAACCTAACCGTTGAGAGATGCATTCAGAACTAGGAACGAGTGTGCCAGCATTTTTGGCCAAATTGTGGAAACTCGTTGAAGACCCAGAAACTGATAACTTGATCAGTTGGAGCAGCGTAAGTTTGACGTTCTGTGCTCTTCTTTTCGACTTGCTCAACTTCCTTAGCCACAACTAAATTGCTATCCGACTATTCTTCTTAAAGTCCCTTGATCCAGACCAGTTCCACGTCGTCGGTTTGAAAAGAGCCAAGACTTATTAATTTTAGTTTAAGTGTGTCTGGCGATACTGATGTAATGGCCATTTCGGGGAATTACCGCTAAAGGGTAGCTTTTGCATTAGACAGGCTATAAAGTGATAGCTATCAGGCTTAAAAGGCTTTGAAAGCTTTTATATGTCAGCTAGGGTCAGGTATTTTAGATGGTTGCGTTAAATTAAGGGTGGATCATGATGAAAGTTGTCCTTTTTCTGCGTTGCTACCATGCTATATTTCCTGAAAAGCTAATTCGGCGTTTCTTTTTATAGAGTGGTCTAAGTTTCTACATCCGAGATCAAGCGCGATTTGCTAGGGAACTACTTCCGCTTTATTACAAGCACAACAACATGGCCAGTTTTGTCCGACAACTTAATATGTGTAAGAATTTCAATAATGGTAAATTGTAATGGTAAAGATCATTTTACTTGACTCTTTTGTGTTTATATTTATAGATGGCTTCCATAAGGTTGTTTCGGTGGATTCGGGTGGTTTGAAATTGGACAAAGACGAAATGGAATTTGCCCACACGTATTTCCTGAAGGGTCACGAATATTTGTTGGAGCATATCAAGCGCAAGGTACGACTTCCAAGAAAAAACAATTTGTCTTCTAGTAATAGTGATATAAGAACAATACGCAGATTCCGGTTAGCAAACAAGAAGAAACGCGTCTCAAACCCGAGATTATGACCCGCGTTTTCACGGATGTACGCTTAATTAAGGGCAAGCAGGATACGATGGATTCGCGCCTAGCGGCCATGAAGCGCGAAAATGAAGCCTTGTGGCGAGAGGTCGCTTCTTTGCGCCAAAAGCATATGAAGCAGCAGCAAATCGTTAACAAAGTACAGTAATCATTTGTTTATCTCACCTTATTTTGTACGAGCGAAGTGAATTTCGCTCCTGTAATACCTTTAACAGACTAGAAATATTTATCGTCGTTCTTCCCTTTTCATTGTTTATTTTTATTTTATTTTTCTAGAAACATTTTGCTAATTTCTCAGTTTATTATTGGAACTTTATAGTGTAAGGTGCGGCCGTTACTCTTTAAACATTATACTATGTATTATATTTATTTCGTTTCGTTACTTTCTTACTTACAAATCGTTGTATAATATTAAGTTAAAGTTTCTGAACTGTTTTGTTTTCATTATTATTATTTCAAATAAATCCCTTGAAACCAACGTAAGCTTGAAGTTCTTGTTTAGTGTTCTTGTTTTAAGTGTAGCCAAGTTGTCATATTGGTTTTAAGATTTTTCGCAGTTATTAGTTCGTAGTTTGTAACTTCTGTCTTAACATTTTATTACCAATTTTTAATATTATAATAATCTTGTCCTTTTTTCTTGTACTGTTTCTCTCTTTATTCATTTTTATTTTATTTTTCATTAGTTTTTATTTTTCTTCTAAGCCGGTTTATAACTATTTTTTAAAACTATATTCTTCCTATTTAGCTTATCCAATTCTTGGTGAGCATTGTTCAACCGAACAATCGAGGTTTGGGCACCAAGCGCCGCTATCCGCTAATGATTGATGACATTAACGGTGCGTCGACTTCTAAGTCCAACAAGCCAAAAGAGACGTCGCCGTCTCCGACTTTGGCTCGTAAGAAGGTGACTGCTTTGAACACGAATCTGAAGAAGGACGCGTCGAGCAAAGACATCAACTTGACTGCCCTCAACAGCATCTCCTCGGGTGGCCCCATCATTCATGACGTCACGGACTTGAGTGACGGGGACGATGAAGCTTTGGTGGAAGGTGACGTCGGTTTCCCACCCGAAGCCAACATGGAAACCGTGTTGCGGACGGACTTCTTGGACAAAGGCGAGGTGCACTCAGTCAATGATTCCAGCGTCCCGACCTCTGATTTTGGCCAAGTGAATGAAAACAAAGATTTGAGTGATCTTTTGGAACAGAACGACGGCAACTTACTAGCTAAAGAGTAAGTGTTTTTATATGTTTGAGCATGTATAAGGTTTTCTAGGGACGGCGAATATGTGAATAAGTTGTATTTCCTCTCATGGTTAAAACCCTTAGGGAATGCTAGGCGTGTCTAATACAGTGGTGGGTAATGTGTGTAGGTTATTGGCTGGTGCGAATACCAGTGGTCTTACGGCTTCCGAGGATCCCGCCACTGCTCCAGAGCCAGCGTCATCATCCGTGGATATGGACCCTTTGTCCCCCGAACTCTTGCTTACGGTTGACCCGACGGTATTAAGCGTGTCCTCTCCCACACCCAGTACTTCGGCTTTGGATGAGTTGGATCTGGATGCCATGACCGATGGATTGCTTGGCACTACTCCAGCGACCACAGGTGCAGGTGGTAAAGGCAAGGCTAAAAAGGTGGCCACCGAGACCAGTGACAAGCAAGGGGGAAAAAATAAGGATATGCGCGTGGCTCTGCTTGACAGTGGAGCGAATAGTGCTAATACACCCGTTGGAAGGTAAATGTTATACGGACATAATGGTAACCTTAGGACTTACGCCATAGAAAGGTACACTTTTCCAGTAAAGAAAAACTACCAACTGCCGTTGCAGGTGTTGTTACCTGCACCTCTTGTTATACTTAGACATTGTGTCTGGGGGTAGCGTTCCTAATCTCCCTTGTTATCTTGTTCCGTTTTGTACTATGTTATCCTCTTTCTCATTAATTTTATATTTGCTTAAAACCAAAACCATATACGTTTAATTTCGCAAATCATGGTGGCTTTAACAAGAGTACTCCTAGCGGCACTTGTAGTATAGCATATTTTTGGCGTAAGTCCTGTGAGGCATTCTCCACTTCAGAAGCCAAGCAACTGACCCAGTATCCGAGTAATTATTGGCGCAGAGAGTGTTGCCTAAATTCGGAAGTGTAAACGCCATACACGAATAGGCGACGGATCTTGAAAGTTCAACTTGAAAAACGAGATTCAAAAGTATTCTTCCACTGGACAAAGGCTTGGTGGCGACAGCAAGCTGCCCTCTCATTATGAAGTCCGCAACGTCATGCCGTGAAGTCAGTTGGTGCAGTTCGCACGCAGTTCCCAGCTGTTGATAAAAAAAACTGCAATCTAGTATCGTACACTGTAATATAGCACAGTCAAATACGACCATGACGGTAAAACTGAAACTGGAGAATGCCTTTATGCCACAGTCCTTGAACTCTCATACGTTTCCATCGTTTTGAAGATTGCTTTCTGTTTAATATGGCGCTTATTTGTATTGTGTTAATTGGTCAAGGACCCAGAATTTATGGTCACTCGTCTGTTTTTTGTGCTTTTTCGCAGCAGGCACGAGTTGGATTCGCACCTGGATACCATGCAAGTCGAACTGGACAATCTACGTGAACTGTTAAGTATGCAAGGCTGCAACGTCGACGCTACTACATTGCTTGGGGTAGGTGACGACGCGCCCTTTACTTATGAAACCGATTCCTTGCGCCCTGTTTCCACGCCCGGCTTGCCAAACGGCGGTGGGTTTAACTTTCCACAGTGGGCAGGAATGGTGCAAGCCAATCAGATGCCTTTTCATCCAGCTATGTTTGATCACGGAACTCTACGAAAGGTTAGAGTACCGCAGGCGCTGTCAACTCTATTTCCTAAGCACTTTTACTAAAAAGAGAACATTGGAAAAAAGTTTGTCCGAAACTCGCTAACACGGGGAGTGGAGATGTAGGCGGGGTTTAGTGGTAGTGGCTTTTCTAGTACTCATTGTTTTGTTATTTATTCAACGTTCAGGAAAAACTTTAAAATGGGGACTACAATTCTTGTTCCCCGTGGCGGAGGGTTTCACCTCTTTTTGGGAGAATTACACGATTAATTTCCCTTGAAAAGATGCGTATTAATTCCTTTTTCCATCCCTCACCTAGCTCTTCAATGGGGAGGAGCCAATGAACCCCGTTTCTCACTATCTCTCTGATATGGACGGCAAAGGCAATGGGGCCATCACGGGTAATTATAATTAATAAGCTCAAATTTTATCAATTTCATCACTACGGGAACATTAATTGGTTTCCCCCCCCCCCCCAATCAACAGGTAATGAGTTGATTGCGTACACGCCCTCCTTCTTTGAACTCACGTCGGGGGATGAAAATATGTTTTCGTCCGGTCCTTTGTCACCTTCTGATATGACCTCTGACCCTCTACCCACCGGAAACATGGACGTTGAAGCCGAAGATGAAGATAATGCACTGAATGCCTTACTTGCCCAACCTACACCCAAGAAAAAAATGAGGAAGAATTAAATGTTTTAAAAACTTTAGGATTGTTACAATAATTTTTATTTCTTTTCTACGTTCTTGGTAGGAATGCGCTTTTTTTTTGTCCGCAGACACAAAAATTAATAACTATACAAAGTGCGAAAGTGGACTAATATAGTTAGATTTTTCCTGCTTCCCAATCACATTGACTGACGATTGTATTTATTTGTCATCAGTTCTGGGATACCAGGCTGCGCAGTCAAATTTCTGTTCTGCGAATGAAAACGTACCAAGCTAAGGGGAAATGATGCGTTGTAGTCATAGAATATGAAAACTTTGTATACATGAATGCTGATTTATGGAGAAAAGAGTTACCAGCAATTGAAGCGAAGGACGGGTTGAGTGTCCTGTATTTTGAGAGTTGCCAATTGTAATAACTGCATTACCTTACCACAATAACGGCTTATAAATAACACGGTATACTTCTCGCCCTACAAGAAAAATTCTTTCGGTTAGCAACATCATTCAAGGTCAGATGTTTTTTTGCATTTAGTTCGCAGTGTATTCTCGCCTTTCGTGTATAAAATATATGGGTCTCATGCCAACGCACTTTCGTTTTTGACTACATTTTCGGATATAAGAGAGAAAGGACAACGAAACTTCTGTTTCCGAATTTGTGGGATCGTAATCCGTATGGGTTTTCAAACAGATACATTTACCCAGGCTACTTCAAACCTTCGTAGAAGTCGCTCTTGGCGCCGAAACGAAATTTGAATAAGATTTCAGTCCTAAGTACATTTTCTTTCTTTTATGAAGAGGAGTGAAACAGAGCAAAATCGAGAAAGGATGGAAGAGAAGTATACTCCTAGAGACGAGACGAGGTGGGGTAGGGCTGGGCTGGGTTGGGTGGAGGGTGGGGAGGGTAGTCGTTTTTGTTAGTGAAAAGGGTACAGTAGTGTAGGACGTGGACATGGAAGTGGGTTAAGAAGCGGGGGAAGTTGAAGTGGGAGGCAAGAAGGCGGAAAATGCAAAGACTGCACAAAAAGGGCGGTGGGTGAGCAGTAGGCGGGAGTCCCGAATCAATACCCCATGTCTTGGTGGGGTTTCAAGAACGGGCGGATGAAAAAGCGAGAGGTGAAAAAGTGGTGGGTGTAGAATAGGCTTACAAGGCGCGCGAAAAACGTTAAATAACTTTTAAAAATGTAGTGGCTGATTTATTCACTCTATATCTTATTATCTTTCAGTGTGTGTGGGGGGGGGGGGAGGGTACAAATGCATATTTGGAGCGAAATGCCATGCAAGGTTTATTGTAACAACCTGTACTTAGTCCAAAGTTTTGCGTTAGGGCAGTGCTGCAAAGCAACAAGGATAGTAATGCGTAAACAAACAGCGTACATTCGTGCCCTGAAAAGCTATTCCAGCTTTTTACTATAAGACTCTCATGACAAGTCAAACAGAAACTAGTCTGGTCCCATAGGAGCAGCGCTTATGTGAGAATCACCATATTTGAGATGAATAATGGGGATAGCCGTTTCGTATCTCCGGTTTTTGCCACTCAATTCTTCTGACTTAAAATACTCGATACATTAGATAAAGTTCTTGTGCAAAGCTTCGAGTAAAATCGCTTTCCGAAGGAAATTAGAGCGGTATCTGCATCAGCAGAAGGCATTCTGAGCTATAGTTTCTTACAATTACTTTCTATTTGAAAAATTGACAAGCGTGGTGTTAAAATTAGGTATGAAACTCGCAATTAAATCGTTATGTGTTTACCATAATGTTAATTACTTCGTCCAAACATTTTATTCGTCTTTACGACCCCGGGATACAAAATTGTTCTTTGAAATGCACACGTGTTTGACGTGTTTACGACCTGTTATAAACCAGAGTTTTTTAGTCCTTTCAGATTCACACAGTGGTTACCGTTAATGAGTTTTTATCGTTGTGCAAAAAGGGCGCGTAGGTAGAGATACGTTTAACTTACTCGGTGACAATATAGCACTCTTATACTAATTGAGTTTTCATTCATAAGATTTACTTACGTGTTTTAAATTTATTTTGAATTAAAAATTTATGGTTAGTACAAAACTCACCAAATTTAAAAACCAGGTTGCGCTGTATAAAAGCTGGAAATGCTTGAGAATTCTCGTGTATACATTTTTTTAAAGGTGAAAACTTACTTACGACTTTTTAAAGGTGAAGACTTACGACTTTTGTGACT
Source organism: Triops longicaudatus (assembly GCA_022885665.1). NCBI lineage: Eukaryota > Metazoa > Arthropoda > Branchiopoda > Notostraca > Triopsidae > Triops > Triops longicaudatus. The sequence goes on along the minus strand of JAGQDJ010000173.1, from coordinate 78,718 downwards.
ATTTTCGGCACTTTCCTTTTCTTTTGGGTAGTAGCGGAACGTTTTTTACGAAAAAGCAGAACGAAATAGTCGATTTGATTTGTGTTCTTATGACATCCAAAAATATTACAGCTTCATAAAATAAAAAGAAAAATTACAAACAGCACTATAATTGCTAAAACTAGATTGCCTTAAAATTACTGATGCAACTAAATTGCGAAAGAACTCAAATTACATGATCTATTCGTAGAATTGAGCACAGTTATTTAGTAAATAGATTTTGGTTCGGAAACTATGGTGTCAACTTACAACAGTTACAAAGATGCATTAATATCGCATTATAACTGCATATACTCCTCGAATGCAGATATTTTACTAATACAGTAATTCCGTCCAGCAACCACATGTCGAACCCAGATGTAAGGAACTATCTTGTTTCCAAAATAGCTCTAAACGCAACTTCAAGTGAAGTTAACAACTAGAATTAACTTTGTGCTAGACAAAACATCATTCTTCATGCACCGCTTACTTACGGGTTCATTTGTACATCACTGAACTTTTTTTCTTTAATCAGCCTGAGCATTTGCTCTTTGCTTGACTTCTTTCAAATGAACAGCTTGTTACATAAGCAGAAAAGCTTTTAGTTTGAATGGCAACAATCCTCTTTGCAAGAATAAATGTTACACTATCATTGTATAGTACGTCTCTTACATTCAGGTTAAAATGTGTCAAGTGTATGTGACGGATTCTTCCAAACAGTGAACCATTTGTAACAGAACCCCGTTAATGACATAAGTTTATTTTTCGAGGGTAACGGAATAATCCGTAAAAAATGATTAATTTCATTCCTCTGTTAAATACGGTTTGGAATTGGAAGGGAGGACGCATACATTTCTATCTTGTGCAAAACACTACACGTAATACAACTATAAGAATGCCCAGGTGGGTCAAGTTTGAAACCTACAAGGGAACAAATGACCACTGGAATAATAAATGGGTGAAACTTGGAGGTGTGATAGAAAGCAGAAACGTAAGAAGAGATAATCGTACAGATAAAGGAGGAAAAAGCCCGAGAACGAACGGTGGAACGGTGGAAGAAGCCCCCGAGTGGGTGGTGTGACACCGAATGGGGCATAAGGGAAGCTTTACAAACGGGTGGAGTAAGGTTTGGGTGGTACGAAAAGAGCGACGACGTTGACGACCCTGGGTGGTGGTAAGGGAGAAAAACTCCTCCCTTCCAGCTCCCACCCATCTACTTTCTTACCACCCACCTCCACCTCATTCTTACACTCCCAACCTCTCCGCAGCTCCCACTCACCCACCTTCTCTACATAACCCATAGCGTGAGCGTGAAAAGGATTTTTGCGGAATATCACACTCCTATCTGTGCCTCTCTCGGCTGGTCACAATTTCGTCCGATAGCGCTGTGTAATCTTTGCCTTCACATTGGGTTCTGCACTTTCGGGTCATGTATATGTATGCAAAAAAAGCTTACGAAAACCCAAACCAAGGGGAAAAAAAGACACGTTGGTGGTAGTAGTGGTGGTCGTGGAGGGTGGGGAGCTTATACGTTTTCTACTACAACCCGCCTACCCTTTTTCCAAGCCACCTCTCCAAAGGAGAGAGACCCACCCCATTTTTCTTTTGCTCTTGCCCTCTTTACGGGTTCCCCGCTCCTACCATAGCTATATCTAACCTCATCCTCCCTCTTTTTGCCTCTCTACTGAATTTTCTCACAATATTACCACCACGTTCAGTCTTTAGTCTACACGAGAAAAGAGTAGTTTCCAAGACCTCAGTTCCTCGGGAAATACTTCGCTGATTATACAAGAATACAAAACCAACAGTGAATCCTAACGATCTCGTGCTTTCGCTTTGCACCAACAATGAAGTCGAAATACCTTTGAAACTCGACGTAAATAAAAATACTGACATGTTAAAAGGTACCTTCTTAATTGTCGGAAGATCGAAAATGAAATTTTAAAAATAAATCCCGAAAACTTGTACTTCGAAAGTCTTCGGTTCATACGTATTTGGTCGTGATAAAGTGTTCGTTTTGTCCGACAATGTACGTCGCACACCCTGAGTACGCCAAATGCTTATACACTACATTGAGTGTATTCAATGTACTTTGTAGTTCGGTATACTGTGTATGTAATATTCGCGTTTATAGAGGGAAAGGCTTCCCGGTCTTTTTAAATGAACTGGACGAGTGTGAGTGTGTGGAGTGAAGAGTTGAAAAAAAGGCATGGCAGTGGATATCCACCCTTCAGTTCGTCGACTTTATTTTGGAACGCCGCCACGTGGAACAGTCGCAGCTGATGTGCGAGTTACAACCCAGGGACGTCCAGTAATTTGGACGCGGAGTGCTGGACTCCACTTTACGCCCTGCCCGGCGAATTAGTGCGCTGTATCGCGCGATTCGCAGTGGTGTTATATCCTTACTAAAGTCTTTTCACTTGTGCAGTTATACTTGTAACTACTGTAGGTTTTTACTACTGTAAGATTGGCTCCGTTACATTAGGATACACTATGTATTTTCTTGTAGCACATGTACTTCGTGAATGGCTCAAGTGAAGCAACAAGTGCATTAATACCAAGGATAACTCCCGCCCATTTGGTGATAAGTGTTCGGTGATACCAGTGGATTGATGCCACCCAGTTCTTCCCTTGGATTTATTTCTGGATATGGCTGATGTTCACGTCGATATTAAAGAACGCCGAGCCAGAATGTTGCAGGTAACACCGCCTACTTGAACTAAGCAATCTCGCTGGTCGAAAATGGCCATATTTACCAAAATGCGAAAGGGTCGTTCATATCTTGGCGCGCCTTCGCGTCTCGTCGGCGAACCAGCCACAGCGCCGTTACCATTGGCCGTTATCGCGCAAGCTAATTTGACGATTCCCGAAGCTTGTGGTAAATCATATTACCCAGCAAAGACAACCTGGAGATAGCATTATAAATTTGAGGACTTTTCGACTTTTCTCTCCCTGGAATGAAAATTAAACGGTTTAAGAATCCCCCTAGTGCCTTCCCCTTTCGCCAACTGCCGTAACCAACTCGCCCCCTACCACCCTCTTCAAGTAGTGGGGTAGCTTAAGAGGTGAAACAATAAAAAGTTTTTGGGTGGGTAGCAAGGGCGAATCAAGGGTAACTTGACACCGATAACCACCAACCCACCCTCCCACATATTTTCTACGATAAGAGTTTAAATCTAGAATCAACTTTAAAACAGGTTGTTAGAATATCTTACCAAAAATAAAATGGAAAGACACCTGTCGATCCTAGCATAACCAGGGTCGTATACACTGCCTTGTGACAACAAACAATTTTCAAACATGGTAGGGTTTTGGAAGCACATAACAGTTCAATGCAGGTTAGGTTCGTATATGTCATTTGCGTTGAATTTGAGTTGTTCAAATATATGAGACAAATTATGAATATGGTATGTGCCAATGCGAATGAGCGGCCGTATACGAGAATGGATACAAAACACGAGCATGGGGAGGGTTTCGCCCAGGGAGGATATAATATAGCGAAGTGGGCGATAAGCGAAGGGAGAATTGGTTAGGTCGAGGTTACCCAGCAAAAAAAGGGGCGGAACGGGTGGCGTACAGTGTGTTGGGGGCCAACGCCCTTCCTCAACCTTCTCCTGATCGTAGCATAATGGACTTTAGGGGTGGGACGTACTGGGTGGAGTACCCTGTGCCTTGTTTTCCACCCACCGCCTGGGCGCAAGTTTACGGGTGGGGCGGGTGCCTTCTTGCCATTCAACCCGCATCTAACCCAACTCCCTTCGGTGGGAAAAAATAGACAAGAAGCCATCTCGCGAAAGACGAGAAAAAGAGTCGTAGAAGTCCCTTCAATTTCGAGGAAAGGGGTACCAAACTAGGGCATTGAAGGCACTGCAACGGTAGGTGAGGATTAAATGCATGTACTATATCAAATTATTACACAAAATGTTGGCACGTCTAACTACGTAGTTCAGCTGTATTAAACACCAGTTTTCGTCGGGTTACGCAAAGTTATGGTTTATTTAGTTTGCTTTAACGATCTCATTTTACGCGGTACGTATCTGCCATAAAAATCGACAGTACATTGCAATACACATATGAGAAGTTTGGCTTTCGCAATTGACCATCTTTTCATGCGCAAGCTGAACGAATTTTTCTATTTTTTTTTTGCTTTTTATATTTCAATCAAGCTCGCATTATCTTGCATTGTGTAACCTTTAGGGTTGCAATGACAGCGGACAATAGGAATACGATTCCTATCTAAGTAACGAAAACATTCATAAAAAATAGACTTCCTAAATCCTGCCTCTTCAGACTTCCTAAACCTAAGGTTCAAACATGTTAACGTAGGAAACCAATCTATTGTGTATTGAATTCAAATAACCATGTTGTTATAGACAAGTAGGCTTTCATACTAAGTAAGGTGCATAGTCTCTGAACATGCCATGACATTTGGCGCTCACGGTGTTGAATTCTGAAACCTTGTCTTTTACGGCAATTTCTTGTCAGTCGTAGAGTGCGAAGGTCTTTCAAGAGAAATAAAAAAAGAAAAGAACACCAGCCACTCTGTCAGCTAGTTTGGTAAAAGGAACGATATATAAAAATCCTAGCCGTATCGGAGATTTTTCAAAGCTCTCTCCCTCTTCAAAAGGGAAAAATGGGTTTACTATAGACGCTAAAGAGCTTCCGTCCCTAGGCGGTGCTAAGGTGGTCTTGTGCGGGTTGAGGTGAGCTGGCGCATGGGAGGGCTCCCCTCCTTGGCTGTTCTGTGCTCTTGTAGTTCTCCCTTGCCCTGGCAGCGGGTTGAATCCAAAGCGGTGCTATGGTGCCGGGTTCGGGTGTAGAGCCTGCAATAAGGAAGGGAAAGGCGCAGCGAGGCAGGAGGAGGGGGGAGTAAGACGAGCAAAACCTCGTCGGGTAGGCACCGAGAGGGAGTAAGCAGGAGAAGTCGTGACGCCGATGGGAGGCACCTCGCCTTTTCCACCCTTTTGGAGAGAGATTTGGATTCCATGTATAGACCTGAGGTGAGTTACGTTACGTCTTTTCATAATTGTTTCTGCAACAAGATCAGCATGGGGAAAGACAAGTGCTAAAAGTGAACCCAAACGTTGCCCACCCTCCCACATTGCCCTTTCACAAGAAAAAACTGCGTCGGGGATCGCTCTCTTTCCAAGCTTGCCTGGCTGCCGCGAACTTTACTATTTCCAGCAAAATACTTTCTCGCCCTTGGATATTTAAAAACATAACACCAACACGCTGACACTTCACAAGAAAGAGAAATCCCTCATTTTAAAAAACTTGAAACTTTCGTCGCAGTTTGTTTCATTCTAGTGACTTAGGAGTTGCTTAGCTAGTCCTTGTTTGGCCGCCTGGTTCCCGATTCCCTATTGCACTGGGTTTGCTCCCAAGCTGCAAAGTGCCAACCAGTGCCCCACACAACCGCCCGCCATTTTCTCCACGCACCAAAACTGCCACCACTACTATACACTGCACAGACACCCAAACTTTGAACTTAACAAAAACTTATAACAAATTCGGACGTGACTTCAGCAATTGGCGGTCAAGTCTCCCTTGTTCTTTTATGGCCTATTCTTGCTAAAATTGTGAAATGCTTAACTGACGCTTTTTTCCCTTTTCCATCTGAAACTGGAAGCCTTGGCAACAAAGAAAATCTAAAAGAACGTTTTAGCCCCAGCGTTAAGTCGCGTGTACACCAGTTCATTTAGCCTGTTCAACTACTACTAGGCTTTATATTGCAACCTTACGCTTTCAGCTTTGGTTTTGGGGGTGGCTGAAAACGCCATTTGAGGGGGAAAAGAGAGGGGGGCTAAAGAGAAGGTGGGCCAAAGTGTGGTGGTGGTGTCTTGTGTGGGATGAAATCTCCCGCCTTGGTGGTGAGAAAAGCCCCCATGACGAGGATGTTGTCATAGAAAAGGATGTTGAAAGGGCTTTTTGAATATAGGGAACTTCCCAACTCAAACTTTTGATTTCGCAACGGCAAAAAGAAACGAGGTGAAGAAGTCAGAAGCGAGGTGAAGTTAAATCTTGAGGCAGGTGTGCTAACTTAACCCGGGCCTGGCCCTATACCTTATCCCTCACTTCTGGAAGAGGGGTGTTAGAAGCTTCAATTCCAAACGAAAAACGAACGATACTGGGCAACGCTCAAACGAGGCTGAAGTTGAGAATTCCGCGCTCGATATGCACGGTGTGCATCGTCAGACGAACTTTGCAGTGTGCAGAACGATGAAAAGGTTACTTAATCTTGTTACAAGCAGGTCAGCATGCTTTGTGGGAAATTAGTACGTATGAAATCCAGTATTTTCGTAAATATTTCGTATATACCATTTTGGGAGCCTGAAAGTAACCTTGAAAAATTATATAAAGAAAGACGACAACTATGTCTGAAACTTTAATTATTTCACAATTTCTACAGAAGTTTCACGAATTAATGAGTACTTTTTTCATAGATGGCTTTTCCGCTCTACCTGAGCTACCTGACGTCAGACCAGAAGCCCGCCACCGCCTGTTTTGTGCCGCAGGGTGCTCATCCAGCTCGAACTGTGGGTGTAGCCACAACACCAGGCGGGGCTAAGCCTATGGAAGGCGGACCCATTCCCATGATGCCCATCGACACTTATGAAGACATGTTTCACGAAATCGCCAAGAAGTTTTACGGAGAAGGCGCGTTGCCGGGGCAAGGCACAGACAACGGCGGCGGCGGTGGCACCGCTGGTGGCGGGGGTGGTGGTGGGGGAGGGACGATGCAAGTGAACCACACCTCCACCGGCGAGTTAGGTTTGATGGACTTAGATTACCAAACCGTCGCCAAGGACCACTATGGCGCCGGCAACGGTACGGCCACCACCATTGTGGTGCAAGCGGTAGCACCCGTTGTGCAAGGCACGGATGGCTCGGGTACTTTAATAGGTGGTACTACTTCAGATCACTCCACCCACTCGGGCAAGAAGAAAACCGGTAAGAAGCACAGCAACAGCGGCAACTTGAACGGCAGCGGTGGTGGCGGTGGTGGCAGTCACGCCAAACAAGCTAAACTGAGCGATTCCACCTGGGTGGAAAGTGAGGAGGGTTTGTCGTGGAATTCGTCCAAAGTGGCCTCGTACAACGCGACCCACAAACTCTTTCGTTGTCTCGAGTGCGGCTGCGTGGGGTTTTTGGCTCGCGTCGCCGAGCACTGGCTCGGCTCGCACGCCAATCTCCGGGTGTTTCAGTGTCCCCGGTGTCCATACACCTCCTCGTGGGCACGGTGCGTCCGGATGCACCTGTCGCGGCAGCATAACGAGCAAAACGCAGACGCATCATTGTGGAAGGAGAATCCGGTTCTGGAAGAAGTGACCAAGTTCCTTCTCAACCTGAAAGTGCGCGTGGAGAGCAAAGACGACGCGCCCGTGGTAAACAACGCCGACAAACGCTACTGTTGCCCTTACTGTCCCTACGCCACTGACCGGCGCGACCTCTTCACCCGCCACGAGAATATCCACAGCGAAGAGAAGCCCTTCCGCTGTTACGTGTGCCAGAAGCAGTTCAACCGTGCCGATCACTGCAAGAAACATTTCACGCGCATGCACCGTGACCACGCCTACGACCTGCTCAAAATCAAGAAGGAAGCTAGCAATGCCCACAACGTGGCTCACAATCATAACACTCACGACACCAGCACCACCAACTTGAGTCTTGTACAAACCCCGAAGCCAGGGAACAATTTGGCGACGCTGTCGGCCACCACTGGTACGCCGGTTCAAGTCCAGTTCTACACCACCGTCGCCCCGGCCCAAAACGCGGTCCAAGCAGCTCCGACCACCGTACAACTGCAGGTCCAAAACACACCCGCCGCCCGGCCGCCTAATTACCCTCATCCGGGGCTACCAGCTTTCCCAAGCCAGCCACTGACCACTGCGCAGACGCCGTACAAGAGTTACACCACGCTGGGCGTGGAAGCTTTGGTCCGGCCGGTACATAACAACGTGAACGCCACCGCCAGCGTGTCAACCACGCCCGTGTCGTCCTCCAACGCCACGGCTAACAACAACGGCAGCTCCGGGGCGTCAGCGTCGTCGTCTGGGGGCGGTGGAGGGGGTGGGGCCAGTGGGGAGAAGAAAAAGCGTGAGAAGTTGTACGCCTGCACGTACTGTGCTTGGAGAGGCGTGGATAATTGGTGCTTAAAGCGGCATTTAAACACTCACATCAAGCCTTTCCTCTGCGTCCTTTGCGATTACAAAGCGGCACGGACAGAGCGCCTCGCCACGCATGTCCTCAAAGTTCACAACAAACGTATTTGCAATAAGTGTAATTTCCTGGCAGATGACCAAGAGTCCTTAGCACAACATTTGCGAGGACACCAGTAAGTAAGAGACTGTACTGTCCCTCCCCCCTCCCCCTTTGCAAAACAAACTATTATCCTCCAAATCCCTCCTAAGAAAACTTAATACAAAACCAAAGTCCTAAAGGAACTATTGTCTCCGTTGGTCGCAACAATACCCTTCACACTCGCCATCGTAGATTCCAAGAAAACAACAAAAATGTGGTATGCAGCTTTTTCTACTAGTTTTCCCATTGGTCGCATCTTAGCTTTAAACGAGAAAGAAATAGCTTCGCATGGATAGTTCTTGAGTCATCCGGCACGACAACGATAACATCCCGGCACGTTTACCTTACCTCCTTGTGTAAATACTCCTTACAGCTCCAGTTCGTAAGACCAGTCCCTGAAAGATTGTTAGCATTGTTACGATCTGCAGTTTTTCTCCGACGTCGGTACGAAAGTTGGACGAACTTGTCAGCGACTGTCTTCTTATTGACAACACGTGCTAGAAAATCGATGTTTTTCTCGAGTTTAGGTATTTAAGTCGTAATTCATCGGAATGCAATCGTACCGGTGTCAAAGGGAAGTTGGCAAAAATTCAGTCAGGGAAAAGTAATCTAAATCAGTCAGTTCTGTACGAAATATGTAAAATACAATTTAACGAAGCTTGTGACTGGTGTCCGGGAAAAGATTTAGCACCAGAAAGCTTTAAATCGTTGTCGTGTCGCCCATATCAGGTCTATCTTACTACAGTAACTTGAGTGCTTGTTCTGAGTTGCAAATTTTATGTATTTGATTTTTCGTTTAAAGCGAAGACTTCGATTTTCTTTCTTCCTGCAGCGAGCTAAACTTCCAAAGCTGGTCTCGTTATCTCTTAGTCGCGTAACACTACCGGTAGAAGGCCATTTTTTCCCCCTTTTCTAGAGGTAATTTCATTTCTCACAGCAGGGAGTTTTAAATAATCTCTGTGAGATTCATTTTACTGACGTGCCGTTAAATCCTAGTTTCGAAAGTGTGGAACCCTTCTGGTAGTGCTCCCCTTGCTTGATTTCGGTTTTCACAGAATTTTGGGTTAGGAGCGGGGAAAGTCCGTATTCAAGTCCATTTTTTAAAGTTTTACTGTTTCTGTGCACTTTATCCTTGCTATGTTTCCTCCTTTTAGCTCATTAACAACTAAGACTTGGAAGTAATAGGCTTGGGCCTACACAGGCATACAATAGAAACTAACGCTTTGAATATAAACAGAGAAAAGCATCGGAGTTGATTTTTCTTACCTTTACCCTTTTCTGTATTTCATTTTCTTTTAGTGCGAAAAAGAGTTAGAAAGATCGTTCGAGGCAGGCAACACAGTGAACAAATCCTTCCTCTCCAGTTAAACTTAGAAAGCGCTGCGAAGTGGATGTAAAATGCTAGTAGATGAAAAAATTGGACAAAGTGGGCAGAGTTGATTGGGTCCAATTGCGGTCTGAGTCAAAGGAAAAATGCGACATTGGCTAGAAGTGTTATAAAACCTGTGGGGTTGAGATATTCGAATCACGGACTTGGATCATTGTGAACCTTTACATAGCAAATGCACTTGACAGAGAAAAAAATGTCATTTATGCAAAAGATAGCTAGAAGAGAGCAAAGCATTAATAGTGTTGTTGTGTTCGTTTGTGTGGGATGGTTACAAGTTACTGTATATATGGAATTTGAGAGAACATTGTGTTACTCCGTTTTTGAGCGCCAGTAAAAATCAAGATTAAGAGAAAAGAGATATCGAGTTTATTCACCTTCACCTGATTTTTTTTATTGTAATAGCAGCGCCTGTGTATCTAGAATGTTCTTTGAATTGGGTTTAGCTGGTGCCATACATTGTGAATACATACAGGATTTAAGCTTTAAACGCAAAGGTGTTGTTCTCTGATTGTTGATGTAGATGAAACTGTAGCTGCAAATATACGAGGGTGTACTCGAGAGTGTCACCCTTACATGATTATTGAAGTTGCTTTTTGGCCTTCTCCAGTATGAAGGAATATTGGTAAGTATCGAGGAATGCTTTACTGTACAGTGCTAAATTCAGCATCCATGATCTTTCGCGTGCAAGATCTATTTTTGCATAAATTAATTCCTTCCAGAGAAAGATTACGTCATCTGTGAAAGAACAAAATATTGTAGAATTTTGCGAGTAATATTTTGTGCATTCTAGTGCATTAAAACTGAACTCTCACTTAATGAATAAACGAAGCGACCTATTTAGGCTTTTTAGAAGCTACAGTCTAAGATTTTGAAGAGGCTTCCGACAGCTTTATACCCAACGTAATCGGATAATTTGATACATCAGAATTGCTACTGGGGTTGCCTCTATGAAAGCCTGTCGGGTCGGCCACAAATTAGATACTTGCTTTATTTTCAATATATTGAAAATAAAGTTTTCGCACAGTCACTTGTTCGTGTGCTATTACAATATTTGAGAGGGCGCTCGATTATTACTAGCAATTGTGACCGCGGTTGTCTTTGCGCACGCGCACGTTTCTATTTTGACTTCTACTGAATAGACATTCGAGTATTTTCTCATCTTTTCTATTATTCATTATTATTCATTATGGGCTTGTTCTGTACTCGCGTTGGCAAGTAAAATGACAAATGCATTCACACTAGGCGCTTTCGTAAATTCGAGCGCTAGCGCGCTCGTTTTACTTTGCTAGTAGGCGTTGCGCATTTTTCTAGCACATTTGTGGTCCATTCAAATACAAGCTTTTTATTTTCGTCATGGCGCAGTTTGGGTAACTTTCAAGCCCTATTGAAAACATAATCGAACTCCCAAGTCCGCCCATTTTCTACCGACTTTAAGTAAGTAGAGCACTGTAATACATGTTTAAGGCGGTATACACAAATCCGTTATGGCAGAAAACAAGGGAAATTGTCAGACATCATGCTGTAAAATGGTTAAAAAATCAACGGAACTGTTTTGACTGCAATATTGTCGCTGGGGATACTTTGTGCACCCAGTTTGACTTCTTTATTTTTTTAAAACAATTTTTTAAATTTGTGAATTATGCTTGAGTTTTCACTACATTTTATTAAAAAAAAGAAATCGGGCAAACTGGTGGTTAGATCTAATTTTTTTAAATTTCGGGGCAAAAAGAAAAAAGAAATTCGTCAGATGCTGTTTGTAAAACCGCGTCTGAAATTTTAAAGTTTTGTATCACAATGCACCTCTATCCAGATTCTATTTGACTTCATGCACTCTTTGCTGTTACCTACTATAACAGAAACAACAGACCTATCCTTTTTAAGTGCTGAAAGTTCCGTATAAGAGATCTTAAATCCCTTTATTTTGATAGTTCGAGGCAATCTTTAAATACAGTGGTTTAACGAACGCATTGTATAGAGAACAACTTATACAACCAACCCGCGCGAAGGCGAAAAAATGAGTCGCACAATGAACTCAGCCTCTAGCAAAGAACCGCTTAGAGTGAGCAAAAAAAAAAAAAAAAAAAGCTTAAAAAAAATTGGCGGTTACGTTTCCCAGTCTGCACGCATGCATTACAGAGGAGAACTTGGCTACCCACGCCAGTCAGTTGCTGAGAAATAGCCTGCCTATGTATCTCTCTTTGGTTACATAGTTTTAGTTATTTTTTTTTTCAAAGTGGTACTTAAAAAGTGACACCAGAGAATTCTGGTAATAATCAGATCAGAATGAAATTTCTTCTGACGAAGAGTTGGACGACCGCATACCACATCCGTAAACGGGTTTATTATGAAATGGGAAGAAATTCAAGCCTAAGCAGAACGAGGCATCTAAATCAGGTTGAGGCCAACAGATAAGACAAGTTCAACGACAGTCTTGCACTTCTTCAGAATCGTATTAAAGAAGAGACAAAAGCAAACGTTAGACGGATTCTTTCAATCAGTGTCGGATATGAAAATCAAGGCTGATATGTAAGAAGCAAAAAGATAGAAGATTTTTGTAACTAAGAGTGGTTTCGAGAGCCATTATGTGAACAAAACTGATCATTACGTGTTTTAAACAATTTTAAATATACATTTTGACAGTCAATATATTTTTAGCATTTTTTCCGATCATTAAATCAACTTTTTCACGTTTCGGTCCGGGAGCAAGAACGGATTAAAGTGATTTCCATTGAATCTTGTGGGAAAATAGCGTTTCTTATAACGAACGTCGTCCAGGAACAGATTAGGTTGGTTAAACGGGGTGTATTGCCATTTAAAACGCTGAAAGGCGAAAATCAGTTGGTTTCTTGGGGCCTTCTTGGAGTACAGAGACTTGATGATGTTTCAATATGTATTCGTCGCAATTCAATTTCATTTCAATAATGTGGCATTTTGATAAAACATTACGTGTACAAACGCACAGTAGAATCCGCGCCAGCGGTAAATAACCAAGGCTGATAAGGATGGAAGGTGACATCTAAGACACCGAAGTCGTTGTGCGATTGATGTCCGCGCAAGATCTTGACGGGAACAATGAGTGGATTTTGCAGTAAATCGCTAGAAAATAAGCAAAAAATAATACACTCGTCCAACATCCTAAGAAGAACAACGAAACTTACTTGTAAACCATTCCATGACAAACAATAGCTGAAGCGTCATCAGAACCCGAGGCGAAAAGCGGATACCTCTTATGGTACGCCACTGCGCGAATGGCTTTGCCATGATGACGAAGAATCTGGTACGGTTTCGTCGACAAATCCAAGTCGAACCATTGCAGACGCCGATCATACGTGCCAACAATTATATTGTCTCCCGCTGGAAGAAGATCAAGCAAAATCATTGGTTATCGTAACTCTTAATTTCTAAGTACGTTTTACCTGGATGCACCGCTATACTCGAAACCCATTTAGCTCCAGTCATGAGTTTCTTGGACAATTCTTGTTTCATCAAATTGTAGATACGGACATGTCGTTGCGTTGCCACGAACAAATACGGCCGGATCGGATGAAAAAGTACGGCTTGCACCAAACCTTTAGCTTTGGAGAACGGGATTTGTGATCTTCTTCGTGACAATTGGTGGATCAACACCGAACGATGTGCACCTTCCGGTAGCACACACGCGAAATAATCACCTTTACCGTGCCATGTAACCTGTAAAGTTAAACAGTTTAAATAATTAATAAAAAAATAAGTACAACAGTCACCAAAAACAAGTAAATCGATTAAATTAGTATGACGATGATCAGTTTTTCAATACACATACCTGTTTAATTTGCTTGAAATGTGAAATGACGACACGAATACCCTTTTCCCATTGCTTTTCGTCGGGTTCTTCCCATGTTACGACTGCTTTTACTCTCGGAGGAGCTGCACAACGAATATTAATCATGTAAACTCTTTTAATTTCAGAACGAAAGATTTCTTTCTAATACAAGTTTCACAACTGCGCCACTAGGCAGCAACATTATGCAAATCTAGTAGTTTCGTGTTAACTTATTGAATCAACCGTTCCAATGCTTTTTTCAAAGCGCACTTCAGAGAGTCAGCGAAGCTTAGCCCTTTAAAAATTACCTAAAAACTAACTGAAGAAAAAGACGACAAATGTGTCAATAGTGAAATCAACAAGTAAACAATTTCCGGACGTAACGCTACATAACTTGCCGTAAGAAAATAGATTTATGTGCCCTTGTTCTCGTTACGTGCTAATTTTGCAATTGCGTTATAACTGACTTTTATAAACTTGAAATTACTAAACAATAAAGTTAGTTTCAAATAAATATACTCGAATGTTTAAACTGTTTCCAATAAGCGACTCAAGGCTCCACTTCAGAATGTAACGGTCGAAGTGTCCATTTGACCTCAAAATCTTTGATTTCTTCAATTACCCTGAACCTTCCATGAATTTTTTCAAGGTTTCTATGTGTTCAGAAAAACAAACTACACAACTACTTAAGGCATACTATGGCGGTTGAGCCACAAGCGTGAAGATTCTATCGAGCAGCTTCACCTGCTTTAGGTCGCAATTATACGAACAATCGGTCACTGAGAAATTTAGTTTGTACATACGCGTGTAGTCGCCTTGGTCGGGAAATTGCTTGAGTAATTCGTCAGTTTTGCTAACAACCAATTTGTCTCCGACACCCGGGTTAAGGAGCAAGACACGATGATCTACCGCAGCAGCAACGAGAGCCAAAGACGAGCTCGGGCACCAGGACACCGACCTCACCACACCTTCCACGTCGAACTTACGCATACATCTGCCGGTAGCGACTTCCCAAACTAAACAAAAGGTAGAAAATCCATTATTACATCCATCCACTTTATAAAGAAATTTTATTTGGAAGCCCTACTTCTAACGGTCTGATCATCAGAGCCAGTGGCAAAGAACTGTCCAGAGGGATCCATACTAATCGACCGTACCATATCGGTATGTCCACGGAAGACCAAGCTACAGACGGTAGGGAACGGCTGCAAATCTCGGGGTTTGGGCAATTGTGGTACCAAATCTTCCGGTTGAATTGTCAACTACGTATAGTTACACGAAGAAATTCACATCAACAATCTCACGTTTCCCTAGTTAAAACAAACATACCCTCATTTTCCTCGCACGCGGGCAGAGATACAAGTCCAAGCAACGTTCAAAGCGCTCGCGGGCGAATTTGTCATAAGCGGGCACTTGACGCAGGGAGGAAAATTTCTGGGGAATAAAGTTGTACTTCCGTCGGTGTGGTTCATCATCCAGTTCTTCATAGCGTTTCATCTGGAACGAGAGAATTAAAAGAGTGCACAAGAGTTACACTATAATAGTTTGTATTAATAAGTTAATATTCTAATAATTTCACGTTATTTTTTCATTGGTTCCTGCCAATATTCACGCTTAATACGTCTAATAATGCTACGTACATACTGTTACAAAATTATGTGCCATATATGCAATTTACTTTTTTCAACATAGTGGTATTAATTTAGTTACTTAATGTTTACTCCACTATAGATATATGCTTTCAATTTCAGACTTTACTGGTTAATTAAAAAATAATAAACTAAATACTTCTTGATCATTGTAGAGATATTCAGGTGGCGGATTGTAAGATTCAGCATGGCCGGGCAGTTTTGGTTTAGGAGCGGCGATATGGTTTTCAATTCGGCGCATATCTTCCGCTTTGTCATTATTATCCCAAATCATATAGAATTTATGTGGTTCGTCAGTCTTCTTCGGTTCGCGTTTGGTCATCCAGCCCATTTTGATCGAGTGCAACATTTTACCGACTTTAGCTGCTTCGAGTTTGGAAGGGATGAAAGAACGTTTGTGTTCTGGCCTGCCTGATAAAGGCGTCTGCATGACTTCCGAAGAGAACCAGTAGACCCACGGCTACGAACAACATAATTATCAATTGGATTTAAATCTTCATTGAAGTTAATGAAAATAAGCAAGAATGAACACAAGTAGATTTAACACAAATAATAAGTAAAATTATCAATCAAGTAATGAAATTAACATAATAAATATATGAGAATTGCTTCGACAATAATTACCGCATATGGCTCGAAACTGGCATCAGGGACATGTCCTTGCATAAGTCGCTGAATAGCATTGACATCTGCATCACTAAGGACAACTTCTTGCTCAGTCATAGGATCAACAACAGTTCTCCTACACACGCAAAACAGCCATTAGAGGAATTTAGACAAGTAAACATAAGAACGTCGCCTATAATAGCAAAAAAATTACCAAGCCTCTGGATTTTCCATACGGCGTAAGAAATTGTCCAACTGATCTCCTTTGGGAGGTTTAAGGATAGGTTTGCCGTCCAAATCGTATCCAATATGGGGATATTCTTCGTACCATTTCATGGGAATGTTCCCTACTGTATTTCTAAGATCCTATCGTAGAAAACACAATAGAATTGTACAATTTTGTTGTAATACGGTATATACTTCTTCGTCGGACGAGTCTTCTTCGTATTCATCTGGCTGATAAGCAGGTTTATCGCTGGTTTCTGCTTTAGGTGCGATGAAGGTTTTTTCGTCCACAGCTTCTCCATCGTTAGCGTCATTGGAATCTTCTTCATCCTCTTCCTCTTGGTCATCATCGACTTCTGAATCTTCTTCTTCGTCTTCACTCAGGCCAGAATAAACACTGGAGTCTTCATCAGACGAATCGGCATTGTCTAGTTCGTCAGCATCCAAGTAATCGACCTGACAAACGGAAAGGTTGACATAATTTAGTTAAAAGCAATTAAGTGTTGATTGGATTAACTTACTGGAGTTTCTTCTAATACATCTTTCAGTTTGGCTGGTTCAATGTGATCCACCTTTCTTTTACTTACAGCAGCACGTGAATTTTTAGGTGACATTTTTGTACTTGGAATACAAGTACTCCACACGTGGTGAAACACGGCGCGAGGGCAGCGCCCCCATGCCCACAAAAAATGGCGCTTATTTAAAAAACAAGATAAACTTGGGATGAACTTTTGAGAAAGCTGTGTAAAAAACGTGAAACACTGGTGAATGTGGATAGGTAGCTGTTGCCGTCTAGGCGGGTTTGCCCAATTAAAAAACACGTAAAAGTTGATGTTCCAGATTACGACAGTTGCTAGGTTGTGGAATAAATTCTAGTTATGGGGCACTAATTGAACTAGTTTGAACATCCACGTAATAGATCCGAATTATGGTCTACACAAGGGATGTGCAACCCATTCCTCAGCTCTCCAGCTTTGGTTAATAGACAATTGTATAATTCTAAAAAAATAACTTATTTTCAGGCTTTCCGTATTCAGCCTTTTTTATATTTACATCATTCAACGTACTCAACTTTTGTGATTCGAGCTTCAGTACGAAAAGGATAGAGTAAGAGTAACTAATCGAAGCCCATCGTGCGTTCAATCTACGGTTCCTTTTCAAGCTTTTGGTATTCTCGGACAAAATGCAAGTAGACTGACCAGGTCTTTAATTACGGCCGAACGATTCGCTATACGGGGGCCGAGCGAGTTGAAAACCCGCTTCCGCCTCTTCACGTGGAGTATGCAATTCTGAAGCCCGTGACCGATATTAGCCAGTTACCTTTAATCCGTTTGCATTTGTACTGCCTTTCTATCTGTTTCTGTTGGTTTACTGTACGCTTTGACAAAACTCTAAAAAACACAGTAGACCATGACATTTCAATGTGCAAATCCCAGCTTTACAAACACAAGCCCTAATTTGGCCGAACAACGAAACCTAGAAACTCTTCCGTTATAATGAGTTTAACTGAGGGTGAGGAGGTAAAGAATTTGAAAAAGCCAAATCTGTCATATTGACACTTAGAAAGTATTGAGTTTCTTAAATATACAATGTAGGCTTGTGTGAGCCGTGTTCATATTTAAAACCTTGCGTAGACCATACTTAAGACCCTTTCCCAATAAGCATTTTTGAGGCTTCTTAGAAAATTGATGAATTTTAGAAAGTTACCGTAGAAAAATGCCCAGTGATCTTATAAATCATGTTTAGAGTAACAACGAGCGATGGAAGTCTTTTGATTTATCTCATTAGAAAAATTTCAACCGCTTCCTTGTAAAAAAAAAATGAGCCTTTATGGTAAATTGGTCAATGATCACAAAGCAAGTTCTTGTTGCACGTAGACGAAGTCGTGTAAATTTCGACTACCATTTTTATTTATTACAAAAAGTCTTAGGAGTGAGGTGAAGAAAAAATCCTCTACAACAGATACCCAAGTATGCAATCGACATTTTCTCCGTAAAAATAACTTCGAAAGCCGGTACAAATTTTATGTTTTGCAATTTCCCAAATCTCTTTAAAATCGGCATTTTGAAAATGTGGTCCGAATTCTGACTACTTGGGTAAGATGACACTAACGAATTCCCGAAACGGAATTTAAAAATGGAAACATATAATTCAAAGCATTTACAACGAACGTCGAAAGTGCATGGAGTGTGACGCACTAGCGACACTGCATTGGCAAGAGGCACGGTTTAGCTAGTATCAGCACACTGCCAAATTTGCCATATGACTACTTCAGGGAAGATTGGACTTTTCTCACAAATACAGTTAAGACTTAGTAATTACATGAAAAATTCTGAGAAGCCTGTAGAGAAGGGTAGGAAAAAAAGTAACGTTACGCTACAGTAACAAAAACCGTAACTTTTGAATGAGAGGTTTCTTGTGCCTGAAAAAATCAGTCAAGTCACATGCTGTTAAGTAGCACTATACAAAGTTGCATGTTGAGTTATTGAGAATTAATCAAGAGATTTAATAATGTCTGTTTTCCTAACTTTTTTTTTTAAAAAAAATATGTGATACTTTTTCGTCCGTTGCGTTCACTACAGATGACCGAAAATTTCTTCAAAACAATAGTGAGCACATCGAATGCTACTGAACCGTATGTGAAAAGCTCAGACACCATAGTCACATAGTTATTTTTACAGGAGACTTAGAAATCCGAAGACACGCGTCGAAAAATAGTAACAGATGATTTTTGTTGCATTTTCCCATTTATTTATACAGTTTTTCTCGAAGTGTATTATTTCTTGACAGAGATGAAGCTTGTTATAGCTTGAGATGAAGAGAGACGACGAAGATGATGAAGATGAAGCTTAAGATGAAAAATGTTTCAGTATTGCTTGAGTTTAACCTTATTTTAAGTTGTTGAGAAGCACACGATGGGTTAACAGAGAGCAGAGATACACCTGCATCTAGTGGATATACATACAGATGCTAGTTAAGTTCGTGGCACGAATGAAAACTGACAAAGCGTGAAATGTTACTATTGTCCCCACCCTTTTCTACTTAAGTTGAACGCCTAACTGAAGAAATACTTACGCACTTTCTTATAAACTGGCTAATTATAGATGGCTCTTGTAAAGCTCGGCAGGCATGAAATTTTTGGAATTAAATAGCTCAACAACCACCAAGCAGAATGAACGCCAACATTGCAGAAACAGTTGCTGCAGTTAGGAGAAGAGATTTCCAATAGCCGGGACTAGATAGCGATCCGTATTAGATCTAAAAATGAGTTTGGCGGAGTTTACACACAGTTGGAGTTTAAACCCTCTCTTCTACAGTAGACTCCCTCTTATCCGTCAGCGACAGAAATTGACCCTATAACATCGAATGTAATGAAAAGCTAGCTAATCAGAAAACCCGTACAGAATGCAGGTTATTGAAACGAAAAGAGTTGTTAATTACATAAGTGTACAATGAATATAATTTTTAAGTGAGTTTTATTTAATTTCTTTGAAACAGTTCACATGCTGAAGCATTGCACCAGTTTCCAGTACAACCTGTATTAACAGAAGCATGTGCAGTTAAACCGGTAACCGGTTAAAGCGTCCACGGATAAGAGGGAGTGTACTGACAAATGATCTGGTTTGTTACGATAGCTGCGTCCTCGATCAAATTCGTCCCTTCGTGTCATTGGGTGCAAGCAGTAGAAGAAAGCATGAACGAACGCAGAACAGGATGCTCACTTCCGATAATTCTTGAAACGACATCAATCAATCATCGAATTTTGTATTCGTAAAAAGGAACGGAAGCTCATATGCTTACGCAGATTATGCTTTACATCGTGAAGGTTCATTTCAGATAAAGTGTCGAGTTATTCATGCGTGATTTTTTCCCTACAATGCATACTGTATTCTAGTAGAGTACTGACTAATGGTTAATGTATATCCACGCCTCTTACTGTCCATTATACGTTTGCGACCCACGTAAACTGGGCAGGGAACTTCCGACACCTGTTTAGGAGGGAATACAAACGAGAAAATACTCTGACGCATCTTGTTTATAATTGAACTAACAGCTTTGCTCATTCAGGTGTACGCGAACAATACGCCAAGAGAACACACTACACAAGGTCGAATAAAGCCATGGCTCCACCTTCCAGTTTAAAAATACTGCTTGAGAACAAAACTTAGTCATTCACATGGCGATTTTTTTTTGTCGTTTGTCATGATGTGACATATTCATCCACTCGAACAGCAGTATAGATTCTGAGTATATAAGCCGAGTAACACGCAGTCCAGACCATTCACAGTTTGTTCGTTTCTTATTTCAAGAGTCAAGCGAGTTTACAAGATAAAAATGAAATACTTCATTATTGCTGCTCTCCTCGCCACGGCGATGGTAACACGTTATCTACTATGTTTACTAAAATTTTCTTAATATCTTAGATTTCCGTATACATATTTTTTCATGTTCATTTTATTCTGAGCTCTTTGTTTTCTAAAAAAATATTTCGCTTGTAAATAGTAATTCTGTTAATAAAAAGTAACCGTCTTATTAAAAGCAAATTTTTGTTGTAACTGATTGCTTAATTTATAAAACACCTAGAGAACTACATAAATTAAACTTACTAACTCTTATTTAGGCCAAGCCTTCTGGTCAAAGAGGCCCCGGTGGACCTGATGGTAAGAACATTTGCGTATTTACTTGATGATACTTCTTTTAATGCATTTACTCCACGAAATTCTTCCTTTCGGTACAAATCCTCTAAACTCCTGTAAAATTATTTTAGCATTTGTAAAAATCTGATTTTCGCAAAAATTTTCTTAATGTTCTTAAAGTTTGTTAACAAATATCAAACTGTATGCAATCTAAACAAAACTCTCAACTCATTTAAATACCTAATGAAGTTTTTATGTGTGTTCCAGGAGACGGACCTGTAAGTTTTGGCTGTTACAGAAATACGCAAGTTCCACAATTATTTTTTTTTCTTTAGTTCCCCTGCTTATCCGCTGAACATAAAGCAGCTGGTAAAACCTGCTTCGAGAAAGGTGAATCAGTTTTAATAAAAAAGTAGTACGTGGTCTAAAAATAATTATTTTTTAGGTTTCGCTCAACTCAACCAAACCGGGGTAAGATGTTCACTCAGAGTGCATAGTAAATTTAATTTTTAATTGTTTTCAATCGGTTCACAGACTGCTGCCAGCACCACTGGAAACTCCAGCTTCGTAAGTTTTGGTTTAATTAATATTGTTAGCGGCGTACTAATATTTGTTTCTCAAACAGTGTTTGCCAAGCTGTGTCCTCACCGAGTTGAAGGCGGTATGAACCGGCGCGCAGATTTCTAAAACAAAACACAAACAACTTTTTTTTTGTTCTTAAAAAAATTTGCTATAGCTCGACGCTTCAAACCAACCCATCTCTGATGCCTTGGTAGCCGTCATTACCGCTTCCAATTTGACCGATGCTCAAAAGACTAATGCCACCGCGGTCTTGAGGGCATGCTTGACTGATAGCACTCAGAACGCTTCTACTTTGAGTAAAAGAAACAAAATCTATTCTAGAAGTACTATGATTTTTTAAAAACGTATTCCTTGAACAGTGAGCCAGTGCATGGGTGGACACGGACCCCAAGGTAGCCAGGGAGGCCAAGCTGGCCAACAGGGTGGACGTCCTCAAGGTGGTCAACAGGGAGGACGCCCCCAGGGAGGCCAACAAGGAGGACGTCCCCAGGGAGGTCAGCGCCCTCACCCTGAGATGAACATGTCCGCTGAGTGTCAGCTAGCAGCTAAGGGCATGGCTTGCTTGGCAAAAGCTTTGTCTGTTAACGTAAATAACAGATATCTTAATAATATGATATTACTTACATTATCTCTCTTCAGAAATGTGGTCCTCCTTGCGGTGGCGGCCGCCCCGGGGGCAAGCCCCAGTAAATGACCGACTTCAGCGACTAGTCACTCGGCCCCGATTCCCGCAGCACATCATTTTTTCTCTTGGTGTATTTTGATGTTGTGTGCAGAAAAAAAGAACTTTGCACGCTTTTTTTCGACAGATTAATACAATGACATGAGTAAAAGCATTACTGGAGTACTTCAAAATTGTAAAAAATAATGTTAATTTTATTCAAAGGATTCTGTGGGCAGTAATATTAAAAGTTTACGAGTTTAAAGAACATCGTAATTTCAAGCTACTGTTATGGGCATAACACCGGAAACCACTGATTTTTCCAATACTGCTCTCCACGCGCACACTACGACGTTGTGCTAAAATGAAATTAAAATATTCTTGACCAATTCTCGCTGAAGTGTAAGTAAGACTTCTGAAACTTGAATTTCGTGATTTTTATAACTACCTTGCAATGGAGGTAAGATTTTATTTGCCCAACAGCACGAATAACAGGCTTGCACTCACAGGATGAGATGTACAACTACAGCTAAATAGTCATTTTGGGAAACTATTCTGCTCATTATGACACAGGAAGTATTCAACTTTTCTCAGAATGAAAAAGGCAGCTTGAAACGAATTAAACTGGTGCTTTGACGTAAAGAGAAGCGCAAAGTTGGCGAAGATCTCTAAAACATGTAGCTCGTAATTCTTAATTTAAGAAATTATTCCTACAGGGTTGTCAATGAAAATGAGCCAATTTTCAAGATTTTACGCCATTTAGCATGGTGCTATGCACAGTTGTTTACTGCTCCTCTGTAAAGCAGTTCGTAGTTTCATGACATAGAAAAACAACGGTAAATAAAGCAACAATGAATAATCTTAACCTCATGTGGTAATTTTATGTTAAATTGCATATGAAATAAACGAGAGTTCTCGAATTTCACTTATGCTTAGATAAACAAAATGAATAAAATGCCCTTTCAAAACAGAAAGTTAATGGTGAGAAAGTGTTGAGACAACCCGGGCAAGAGCGGTGCACAAGACATTTGGTTTTCTCGTATACAATCTATTGGACACTTGAGGTTTCTCCTATCTTCTCATTGTAAAATAAAAATTTCTGAAGGGCGGAGTGGAGTAACACTCCAACACCCAAAAGAGAGAAGTGCAATAGAAACTTTTCTTTTATTCAAAGACATTTATGGATGAACACCTTTGAGAAATGTTAACAATAAGACACACGTTAAAATCAACAGAATGAGTCTTGCATGAGTGTAGGACATGAAGCAATTCTAAATTTCGTGCGCATCTTCTTATTTCGGAGACTGAACAAACACACTATCTCGCTTTCGACGCTTCCAAATTATCACAAAGTGCATTTTAAGTCTTTCGTTACATACGATTTTAGAGACTCGGGGGATTTTCCTATGACGTGTTCACATCCGTACAAAAGCCTTGAGTATTTAATGAACATCTGACACGTAGACGTACACATATCCCGTCCCCATTCAACGCTTGGAAACCCGTGGTGCATTTCATAACGTGACTTAATAATTGGACAATAAATAGTTTCGCCCTTCAGACCCCTAACGCCTTTCAATTAAGTGAAGGTATACGAAATGACCCAAGTAACCCATCACAGGAATGTTCTACACATTTCGTGCACTCACGTTGTCCTGCTTTGACGAAGTGCACACGCAAGTCTGCACGTAGTTGAGATGGATGAATGGATGTCAATTACGGAGTCAAATAGTAGT
This sequence comes from Triops longicaudatus, assembly GCA_022885665.1. Lineage (NCBI taxonomy): Eukaryota > Metazoa > Arthropoda > Branchiopoda > Notostraca > Triopsidae > Triops > Triops longicaudatus. The sequence continues at coordinate 55,111 of JAGQDJ010000173.1, read as the reverse complement.
TTTCCACTTATTTGTTGCTTAGAATTTACTACTTTATACAAATTATAAAGGTTTATTTTACAGTTCGGAATTTTTCACTCCGAAAACTGATGTTATAACGAGACAAAAGCAACATTTGTTGCTATTTTAGAGCGTCATAAAGTGGACATCGTGCAGTACTTGTGCGTCAATTCCCCGTTCCATCTTTTTTATTAAATGAAAACGGGATACTAAAGCTTTACAACTTTAACATAACATTTTATTGCGATTCTGTTAATATTATATTTAATAAGGCTTTTTAAAGTTTTATAGTCCCTAATTCAAGGTGTCTATTGTTAATTAAAATGCAAAGCTTTTCAGCTGTGTCCCTGTTTTCTTCTATTTCTCACTTCGTATACCGGCCTATATGTGGTACTTCGTAGAATTATCTCTTCTCCTTATCTATTCTCTACTGTTTCGAGTGATATTTTGTACGAAAAATGAAAGGCAATTAAATGTTCAGAATGACCCGAGTCTCCTCTAGTTTTTTTTCCTTTTATGAGTCTTGAATTAGAAACAATTATCAATAGGTAACAAAACATAATGTTAAAATTTTGCATGCTATTTTCCAGAACTCACAGAATTCCGGCAAAGCTCTGGCGCGTTGAACATTAAAACGAATCAAAGCTGATTTGACATGCTAATAGAAAACAGGAAGTCGTACTCGAACGCGCCCACTATTTTACTATTCCTAACAAACAAATTGCAAAAATATTATGCCAGGAATCCTACTCAAACCTTGGGTTGTACAGCCTTTGAGATATACATGATTCATACAGTCGACAGCTTCCTTTTGGCCTTACTGTGCTTACAAAAGGCTTGTGCCACTTATGTTTGCGACACCTGTGCCATTTTTTTTCGCTCCTGGATGCGAATTCAAAGCAGTGCCTATATTACAACTGCAACACCTATATCGATTCATTTGGCTTACATGATAAGCGCCACTGACACACATCTGCTATTTAGTCATTCTCAAACCAAACCTGTGACAAGAGTGAAAAAAGTGTCCGGTGCAACGCTAATTTCACAATGGTGAAGCGGGTCCTGCAAATATTTTTTACGCTTTTAGCTTTGGTATTCATATTTTAAACTATTTAATCTAAGTGAAAAATAGAAATTGTCCATTTGCAATAATATTACGTTCTATTTTATGTGTACAAGGTTGCTGCTCATCGCGGAGGTGGTGGTGGCCACGGAGGACACGGAGGTTATGGAGGTTACGGGTTTTCAGTCATTCTTCCCTCGATTTGGAACTTCAACGGCAACCTGTCAGCGCTAAACGCCACGTGTAAATATACCGAAGGAAAATTCTAATACACATAGCTAAAACAAACTAACTAATTTGCTCTAGTATATGCATCCAGCTTGCAAACGACTACAGCCTCACTAGTAATGTATTTCTTACAAGCAATCTGTTAAGTCTTAATTTGTTTTGCTTCAGTTACCTTGTCTATCGTCGGATGATACTTCAAGCGTACAGTCGTGTGACGAGCAGGAGAAAGCTATTCGTAAAATTTCAAACAACACGTCCACGCGATTAAGAAAATAAAATCTACTACTATTTTAGGGATCAATAACATACTGAATTACTACAACGGTTCGTTCTTAATAACAAACAACTTTGTAAGTAATTTAAGTTGAATTCCTGACTGAATCTTTAATTAGCTAGAATTTTGGTTTATAGTGCAGAGCTCAATGCATCTTGGAAGAATTCTCCGCCGTAAGAACCGAAAAATTCAGCAGAAAGTTAGAATAAACACATTTTCAACAGGTTAATTCGACAGCAAATCTTGATAGTGTTGCACTGGAGCAAATCATTAGGAACACGAACTTAACCGACGCGCAGAAGACAACCGCTATTGCAACGATGACAACTTGCGTCGCCACCAATGGAACTACTGTTGCTACAACGACTAGTACTGAGATGAAATTGTAACATAACGTAACCAATAACTACATTACTTAGACAACTGTTTTCCCGGAATCAACAATTTCCGACCATACGGCTTCAGGGGACGCTTCAAAAGACGAGCTCATGGCGGCGGTGGTCATGGACACCATGGTGGCTTCCACGGAGGCAGAGGCTACTTAGGAATGCAAACAACTAGCGCGATTTGTCGTAGTAGCGTCGTTGGCTTGGCTTGCCTCGGCAACGCTTTGTCTTCCCAGGTTTGAACACACCTTGATCTAAGTAAACTTCTCATTCTTGCTACTTTCGGTGGAGCTACAAGGGTAGCCGCCATTAATGCTTTTCTTTTTACACGAAGTATTTTCCATTTAGGTTATGTTTCACTGAATTACAACAGACAGAGATAATCTCTCATGCCAAACAACATGACAGTCAGTTTTGCAAAATAAAAATAAAAAGAATATAAGTGCACCAACAATTAAAGCAATTGTTGGTGCACTCATGCAATCGTATTGATAAACAAGTCTTGGTACTTCTTTCCTATATAAATATTGTTATTTATCGATCTCTTATTACTGACCCATACAACGAATAAGCTGGGCATGTCTTTAAAAGACGTGCCCAGCTAAATATAAAACGAAGCAAGTCCTATAACGTCCGTTACATCTGCTTGCTTCTGAATGATGGTATTGCTAATTTTAATGTTAATATAGGGCTGTGGAACATGTGCCGCTGCAACTTACTATGCTAGCAGTTTTTCCTGGAGTGGATAATTTCTGCATCGTTGACTCTCCAAAGATTCTGCGTGTGGACTGCAGACTGATTTTATATACATGTATCAAGTATATTAATACAACAGAAATACGCATCCACAGCCGGTCCATATGATTTCAGTGCTAAACGTAAATAGGCCACCAAAGATGACCTCACTTCTAATAAACGAACAACTCTGGGAACTGCACATCATAAAGTGAATTTCGGGCATAGCCCGGCATGACTTCGTTCGACTCTCTGGGTTGAACAGGATTCACGGTCAAGTGCGAGAGTATATCATCCAAGGCTTCTTGCAGTACCAAGCCTCCCTGAAGAAAGAAAGAAAGAAAGAAAGAAAAAAAAACCTGATACAAACCAAGATTTTAGTGATTTCAATCCAAAATTACCTTATTAAAAGCTATAAGCTCTTGAAACGGTGCATTCTTGAACGTATCACAGATATATTGACGTCTTTCCAAATCAGCTTCGCGGCGAACATCTTGCGGCTCGGTCATTACTTTCTTAAACGCCGCATACGTCAGCTCTTCCTCGGGTTGTTTCTACATTCCCACAAAACACCAGCACAAAAGTTATTTGCGACAATGAAAATATAATGAGACGGCTTGTTGAAAAAAGAAATTAACAAAAGAAAATGCGCAGGATTTAGAAACGTAAACAAAATAACCGTCAAGTCAAAGGAATAGATTATACAGAAAAAAAATAATATAAAGATAAAATAATTAGATCGTTCAAAATAGAAATAAGAAAATATATAAATTGAAGTTACTCTAACGATCCCCGGTGATGATGCTGCGCTCTCCACATCGATGCTGATAGCGCTTAAATCAGTGGTTGACGGTTGGGCTACCGAATCTCCCCATGAATATCTGTGCGAGTTGCCCAAAGGAAAGGAAGTTCGCACTTGTACGCCACTCGCATCTATGCCACTGGCTTTGAGCGTCTCGGTGACGAAATCTTGGTCCAAAAGACAGTTTCCAGGTGGAGTGAGGGCCGACTCATCCAAGTTGACTTGTTCTACCATAAGTGATCCCGGAACCAAAAACGGACAAATGGATAAACGTTCTTCGGCCACCTAGCAAACACAGTGTTAAATATAAATCTACTTTAAAAAAAGTATTTACCTTATTAATGTACTCCAGGAAAGGTGCAAGGTTTAAAACATAGCCTAACAACGCAGCAATGCTAAGAACCATAACGTGCAGGCAACACCTTTGCTCCGGTTTGAGGAAACTGTTACTCAATGCTACATCCTTGGGGAAAAAAAAAATTAATTTGTAAATGTACGATCATGTAGATGATTACCTACTAAAGTCCCGACCACTACTTTCACTTTTTAGCCGTTTTATAAATTCTCGAATTTTAGGTATACACACTGAACCTATCCTAACCTAACTGAGTTTATCCTACCTTAGAAATTTACAATACGTAGTATCATATATGAGTTTTGGCCTAATACTCTTTGTTAAACTTGTGCTATCCCACACCCTCTTCTTGGGGAATCAAATGAAAATCCTAGATTAGTTAGTTGCACTTGAGCAACAGAAATCAATGCTATTTGAATTTGACTTGACCTTTTCTGAACTGGAAAATCCTGAAAAGAATTAGCGTTCAATTTTTTTAACACAACAGAACTTAACAGACTTGTTATTATATCTTGATATTTCAAAAATTTAATGAATTATTTTAGGTAAAAATTCGCTTCGAATATGGTTTGAAACGACTGCAACTACCCTTGAATTGCCCAGGTCTGATACAAGCAGACCTGACCACTTCCTCGGTTAGTATACCATTTTTCGCCAGGCTTTTAAACATGCAAACACGAGCCTAGCTTAACTTAACACAAACTAAAAGTTTTAGTAAAAGTAATTAAGGGAGAAAACGTTCAATACATTTTATAGTACAGAAACACATAACAGAAAAAATACTCAAACAAATAAATAAAGGAAAATAAAAAAAGAAAGAATAAAAAGGAAACTAAGAGTAAAAAAAGGTATTATTAATACTACTACTAATAATAATATTTATACTACTACTACTACTACTAATAATAATGTTTATTGTTTTGCTATAGATAAGCGAAATTCGTGAATTTCGATAGTGTTGATTACTTGGACAGAGAAGAGCAACCTCAGGAACTCGCAAAGCGAGGCTTCGCAAGCCAACTCAACGCATATCAAACTCATAGTGCACTGTAACGCTTCTAGGTTATCAGGACCGTTAGATGGCAGTTCCAAATTGTCCAAAATGCACCCAAGCAACTCACTGGCGTGCTTTTTGATAAACGTGGCATCCGCTCGTGAGCAAGGGCCGCAATTTAATTGCAACTCTTTCACTTTTAACCTAGGAAAATAATAAATAAGTTACGTCAACGAACAAGCAGACTATTAAAAATGAATGAATCAATTTATCTAGCATTTTAAATGAATATTCTGCAGATTTTTGCCTTGACGATAAGGGAAACATTAATAGGAGAAAATCTTAGTTAGAGAACTATAATAAGCACAAGCTTGTGGTTCTCTAACAAAAGTGAAAAATTGAAGAAAAAATATATTAAAAGCATGGTAAACACAAAGTAGGACAACCAACGTGGTTAGAAACTAAAGGCATGACCTGCGCAACGTAGAACAGTAGGTGGAAGCCTATGCTGCTCTTCAGAAGAAAAACAAAAAGCTTTAGAAAACAAAGTAGGGAAAAAACGCATTGAAAACAATAAATACTAAAAAAAGAATAATAACTTAAAATATCGTTCTAAATAACTAAGTTCTATGCGACTCGTTTTGATTTCTATCGAGCTCACGTTGGGCGCAGCAGTTTTTCTTTGTTGCCATGTCGATCCAGCAGGGTGTGTAAGATACGCTGTACCAAAAGACGAACTTCCGGATCGGGCGTAAGGGACAGTCGGAGCAAGTGTTCCAAAAAAGAAAGAGGGAACGTGGTGGAGTAGTTTCTGGTTTCGTACTTGATACTAACCTGATGAAAATACGGAAAATTACGTTACGAGACAGTGAAAAAAAAAAAACGAAGAAAAAATAAAAGAAAAAATAATGGTCTTACTTTTAAAAGACACTTGAGGAGCATATTCTGTAAAAGCACATCCCGAGCGTTGTCGGTCTTGTCTTGGGCGTCGGACAGCGGTACGGGCACTTTACCCAAAATGAACATCATAATTTCCACCTTCTGGTAGCTAGGCAAGTGATTGGCAAACTCGGCTAAAGCGTTCATTAAAGCTTCTTGGTATTGCTTCTCGTCTTCTTGATTCACGTCTCCTTTGGTCGTCAAGGCCAAGCTGTGGCTAATCGAGGCCCGTAAGTGCTTCAATAACGAGTTGATGATCTCCAAAACCGAGGGTCCTAAATATAGGCATATTTTAGTAGCACTACACACGATTTTAGCTTTAAATTTTTTTATGTTCTTCTACACGGCTGTATCCGTAAACCAACAATGCACTTATACATTATCAGATTAAGACGTAGTCGAATATAGGTGACTTAAAAGAGCACAGCGAAACCGAAGCTGAAAAAATCGATCACGATCACGAAGTGTTTGTCTTGAACCTTCGGATAAACGTTGTTGACAAATTTGAGAAGCACCAGTAATAGGCATCGGCCTAAATTTGTACGCATTTATAATAATAAAAAGGATTGGTAAGCAATGGAAGGAGGTGAGATCTCTACATGGGATTACATTAAAATAAGATAATCTGTAAATTAATTACATTAAATAGCACAAATACATGCGAAATATTAATCTAACTCAAGTTTACATTTTCGGAATAACTGTGCAGATATTTTAATTCTTTTAAACGGCTTTCTGTCACTCCGAACCGGGTCCGGATTAAAGCACTTTACAAACAAGCTTATGAGAAATAGCGTCACTGACAACGAGTGCTTCTTATAGAGAACGTCAGTCCGGAACGGATTCGGTTCGTTGTATCAGGCACAACTATACTCGAAATACAAACTCGGACGGGATAGACCTATTCTCTTTATGCTTTTAACAACCGCGCTAAGCTCTTCCTCTCTTTGCTACAAAAGAGCGACAAGAAGAAATATATTGTGCTTGGCTTTCACTAGGTCCCCTAAAACCGAGCTCTATTCTATGACTGTTCCTAGTCGCTGCAAAATCTGGTAATAAGAGTTATGATAAATAAGACGCAATCTGGTAAGGAAGATGAGTACTCGTAAAACAAATTCGAAAGCAAGACACATTTTTGGTGGATTTTCAGTTTCTCTTACATCCAGGTTTATACTCTCATCGCTTTTATCCACTATAGAGAAATGGAAACAATGAAACCATAATACTACAAAATGTGAATATAACGCAAAACTTTTCGGTTTTCTCTCTGCCTCATCGCTTAAAAACTTCATCTATAGAAAAAAGTTTCTCCAAAAGAAAAAAAAAATAGATGTATCAGAATTGAACGGTTGTTTAATGAAAAAAATCGTACCCATCGATTAATCGATAGAAATTTTTTAAGTTGTAGCCCTGCTTTAAGCCTCAACAAAACGAAGAAAACCTGCTGCCTCCCGTGCGGGAGACGGCTTGGAGAGTAAAAGTTTCTAAAGAGTAATTCCACTAGATCATATAGTGAAAAATATTAGTTAAAATATAATATTGTTTCACATGAAATATTACTAATAGGAACAGTATTACTTTCTACAGTACTGCACTTTTTTACTCAATTTAAGTTAATTATATATAATATATACTATAAAATAATTAACGTCCTTTTTATGTGCTCTATTCATGTTATGATTCAAAAACATGAACCTCAATAATATCCATATAGGACAAGTTGTGGGAAGTTTTAAATTACTGGTGCTGTTTGATAAACTGGAATACTTATGGTGTTCTTTCAAACAACGTTTATTTGAAATGAAAAAACATTTGGCTGCAATTTTACGACAGCAAAACTGCATATTGATAAGACACAACGTTCCAAACCACGTTTGGAGTATGGTTTATTCATTTCAACAAAACGTATAGCCATTTTCTTTCAGCTTCTCTTGTAACGGCCATTTACACAGTAATGTTTTTCTATATATTACTCTGAAATTAATCCAATCAGCTCGAGTCGACTCAAACCATTATCAGCCCTAATAGGCCTATATATTGTATCACGTGCGGGCCTAAAGCTTTGCTCCGTACCTCCCGTAGAAGAAAACCTTTAGGGACATACCGGGCCCAATAATGTTCGTACGAAAGCCCCGAGTGTAAGAGACAATTTATCTGGCTCGCCATACGTCACTTACGTTCGAGTTCGACTGACTAAATAAGACAATCCTGAGCAATTGTCAACAAACTTATCTTGGGCTCAGAACTTGGATCGAGAATGGGATATGTGTCAGACTCATAGCCAAGCTTTCGGTTCGGAGCGGGAAGGGTTTGGAGGGTTTTGCAATTTAATTACAGCAACGTGTAACTATCAAAAATGCAAGCAACGAAATGCTTACCGACACTTTCTCCCGCGACGATGGCAATGATTTTCGACAGGACGTCAGCCAGACTTGTGCGTACTTTGGCACCGATCCTTACTGACAAATCCAGGTGCGACATGAGGATTTCAACTACTGCGTATGAGTACTGCGCCTAACAAAAGAAAATTATTATTATTATTACTTTAAGCTTGATTTCACCCAATTGTTTTTTAAAGCTTTACGTTCGTTACTATTTTTATTTTCTGTTCAATTTTTATTCGAGTAATTTAATGAATACATACTTGAATGGAGAAAATAATGATACGGAATGTGTAGACAGCAAAATCGTTAGGGACCCAAAGCTCATGTAAATCTAAGTGCCTATAAGCAGAGGGGAAAAAAGATGAAAATGGAAAAAAAGCTCAGATTTATGAAGAGTAGAAGCACTTTGCATTTTTTTTGGTTTACTTAAAAACTGGCTGTACAACCGATCGGATATTGCCGAAAGAAGCCCGTCCTATGAGTTCCCGCAGACAAGTCTCAGCCAAGGCCGGCGGATCATTTTCTTCTTCTTGAGGGTTTTCAGGTGTTTCCGAGCCACTGGGCTTCGGTCGTGCGTGCTGCATATTAAAAAGCAAAGAAGGGACGATCTTGTCCATGTGCACAGGGTCCCAGATGTTCTCGGCTAGATCATCCGCCACAGTTTTGCGCACAACGCCCTTAATAAACCATTAGAGGAAAAATTGATTAATAGTTAAAAATAATTCCGTACTTGTAGGCCTTTTAGTCCGGCTAATCGAAGTTTGTCCCGCGTTGGCGGATCCTGGTGGTTGCTATGGCAAAGTGCTGCAAATTTGGACACAAAAAAGTCATACCGCCGGTGGTAAGATGGAGTGTCTTCTTCAATGTTTGCAAATCGCACAAACTACGAAAGAGTTAAGTAACTGTAAGAGCACGTAAGATGCATACAGCAAGAAAGAACAGGAGAATGCAGACATTACAGTGAATAATATTACAAAAGTAAGAGCGGCGGTAAAAAAATACAGACAAATCAATGGGCACAGATCTGTAATAATTGAATTTTCAATACGACAATAAAATAAAAGATTGTAAAACATGTCAAGTAAATACTAGCTAAGAAATAAGTGAAAAGAAAACGCACAGGAAATAAAGAAAAAAAAAAGAAGATAGTTAGATTTTCTAAAGTTTTAATAATCGAATTTCTTTAAGATACTATAACAAACTAAATTTTGCGACAAGAACGTAAACAACGTACTGACTGTGAAGCCAAGATTTGCAACTCCGGTTCAGGTGTTTCCAGGAGTTTTTGGACTGTTTTCAAGAAGCTTTCCACGAACAGATTCAAGCTTTGGGCGTGACAAGCGACCAGCAGTTGATCCATGGCTTCCATCGACATAATGACGATCCTATAAGCATTAAATACGTTCAGATACGAACGTAAAGTAAACATTTTTTAAAGACGTTTACGGATATCGACGTCTATAAATGTCTCTGCTGACCCTTTGTGCCAAATATTCGCCAATACGGTCCAACTTTTCGGGGTAAGATAATGCGAAAAAGGTTAGTTTATCCATATTGCTTTTGACGAGACCATCCTAGGAAGATTTTGGTGATTAAAACAAAGATTAACTTCTAAGCAATGATGCATTAATCTTAATAAAGTATTACTTGGGGTAGGACAGGGTAGATGTTGTCGACAAGACGTTTGTAACGCGGCTTAAAGGCCGAGCAGCACCCGCAACAACCTAAAACATAAAAGAATAGTAGGAATTAACATTTGTGTAGCAATAATAGTAGATCTGACGCTTTTTTGTTTTAACTCTGCTTGATGTCTATGTCACACCAGAATTGAGATAATGCAAACTACAACAAACTTGTTAGAAATGTCCGTTAACCTATTATCCTAGTTCTAACTTAACCTAATTTTAATAACCTACCTCAACTTAGCTTACTTGCCTAAACTATTTCACTAACTTTCTCAAGAACTTCCGGGTGTTTGACAATTCTTAGATGTATAGGAATCAAAATCTGCGACCAAAAACTTACTGCAACTGAAAACTTCTTTCAAATCACATTCCATGGTTGGCCTTTTGGAAACACGGCAAAGGATCTTAACCTTGGACACACTGTGTCTTCACATGTAGGACATCCAGCATCTTGGACTCCAGACTTACAAATGGACTCCAGAGAGAGAAAGGATATCGGATTCAATCGATAAAAGCGCGCAAGAAACGCGCCGGTCTATTAATCCCATATAAAGGCTCCCTTTACCCACGGTAAATGAATTGCCTGTTGTACATGTGGCTAATAGGCCGCATGACGTTAAGTTTATGGAGGAAATAATACATTGATAATATAACTAGCTTCTGAAAACAAACTAAAACCTACCAAAGCAAGAAGCCATGGGAATTTCGGTGCAAATTTGCCAAAAATTATATCACACCCGGGGATAACAATAACAATCCCAAACCCGATCAACACAGCGCCACCTTTACACGGACTCCGTCGATGTTTCCACGTGACGTCTCTTTTCTAGGCCATTTTATTACGGTTAAGGTGCAATTTCTACACCTGGAAAAATTAATTTCAGCCAAATTGCTTTAGGCATCCGTTGCAAGATACGTAATTTCCCATAAGCTTGCATGGAAATCGTGTTAGTCCATTCCTAAACGCAAATTTGCATTTTATAACGGTGAAGATAGGTGAAACCCAAATTACCAACAAAATTGCATATTGGGCGCCCCCTGAACCGAAACCCTGCCTACGGGCCTGTTATAGGGTTAATTTAGATGGTGTTAACTTCGTCAAGCGCCCACAATATTTCAGTTTAATCGTATTAAAGGTCATCTGAATAGTCTGCCATCGTAGATTTTTTCAGCTTTGTTAATGTATAGCCTAGTCTGCTGGCTTTCCTTCCATTTATACCTAACCGATCAGTATTACAACAAGTTCTCCGTTGCATGCCTGACAACTTTGTGGACAAATGAGAATCTCATGATATTCCATTGGGGGCTTAAGTTTACAGGATAGATTCTTCGCTGTCCGAAAGTTCTCTAATTGTTGACTTCATCAATGTGTACTCAGTTGAAAGTCAACAATTCAGTCCCTTGGGCAACTTCTCTTTATAATTTCTGGTTCATTGGCAATACCTTCCTCTTCAGCGCCTTCCTTTTTTGCCCTTTTGAAAATCTTCGCTATCTTTGTGTGGTTCGTTGTAAGAGATAACGTCCGTTGTGTGAGGCACTCTTTGACCACAGCGCGCGTTCGTTATACGAGTTATTAGTTATACAAAGCGTTCATTAAAAAGGGTGTCACTGTATATAGGAATCTCTCGCATCTTTAATTGCAAGTCTCACAGCAACTTCAGGGTATCATTTCGACATATTTGGGTCTTGGCAGTGGCGTCGTGCCATAAGGGGCAAGGGGGGGGGGGGGGCCGGGCCTCCCCAAAATTTTTGCCATCCTGCAAAAAAAGGTATCACCCTTTTTCAAAATTTGTAAACCTGAAAAAAAAGTAACACCTTTTTACAAGAAATGCAAAATCGGGCACCCCCAAATTTTTGAAGTGCACGACGCCACTGGGTCTTGGCGTTATCAAGTCACAAAACTGCACGAAATCTAGCAAATGTAGATCTAAGTGTACGTAATGTTACCAATTCAACAGTTAATGAACTTCAAAGTCAAAGTAAAATACGGTTATTAATAGGTTATTGTTCTTAAAAGGCGAATAAAAATGCCTGGAAACCCAAAAAATGAATATACCGCGATTTACCAAAATTATTTGCAATAAACGCAGAATTACATAGGAAATTTCAAGGGGGCTTGTTCACAAGATTTTATAGTAAATCATTATACCCTGAGGTACTTATTTATTACAAGCCTCGTAAATTTTTAGGTTAGGTTGAGTTAGGTTAAGTGAAATTAAGTAAAACTTTCACACCAGAGGCACTTGAAACGAAAATAAATGGATGGAATGCACTGTCATTTTAATGGTAACGTCATGCACTTTAATCCTTTTTTTGCGAAAAATGGTCGCGTTTTTACTAATCCTTGTTCATCTACTTCAACTAGAGCTAACAAGTGCAAAAGTTCCGCTAAAAAAACTTAATGCATGTGAAAAAAAGCTGATTAAAATAGAACAATATTTTTTGCCCGGGCGTATAACGAATAAGTACCTACCCGGATTTTCGGTAGTTAGATATTGAAGACTAATATATGCTGCCTGAGATCAACGTTTCTTAGAAAATTGCTTGTTAAGACTTCGAAATGAACGCATTTTTAAAACTTTTATAACGTAAAGAAGTTTGGAAAATTGGATATGTTACGCAAAAACAAATTTGCTTAGATTATGAACGTTAAATAGTCCCAAGAATAAATTTTCTGCAACATTTTATTCTGGATTTTTGTCGTGCAATTTCTTGTTCGCGCTCAGAGATGTGCCTGCGTGTGGTGACTTTGAATGCGTACTTTTTTCTTTTCAGAAAAATCACACTTGATATTTTGGAGGTAAAGATTTTGCAACATATTCGATCTGCACTATGTTCTACAAAACCAAAACTTTCTGTTTACTTTTTCACTAAAAATTAGCTTTAATAGACAAGATACACGAAAAAAGCGCGCTTTTTTTTTCAGAACAATACGAGTCGGGGTAATTTTGGAACTAAGTAACACGGTTATTACATAACTGGATGGCTGTATTAGATTTGCTAGGGACTTGCTGGATAGATTAACAGAACAAAGGTATAAATTGGTCGTAACATTTTTGTAGCTTGAGAGAGACGGCATAAGTATGTGCACCATAAATTCGCACGAAAACTTTTTACCCCTCGTAATACATCACAGAACAGATTCCACTTCCAAACATAGCCAAAAGATTCACCCTCATAATCGTAAGGGAAAAAAACCCACTGGGGAAATAAGAAACATACACAAAGTGAACACGATTATTTGTACGTTTTTTTTTCTGGGGGATTTCCGACTCTTTTTCTTTCAATCTCAATACTCGTAACGCTAATCGTCTACACACCAGATGAAGATTGTACTAATTTCAATAATGCTACTCTAATTGCCCTTGTTTTTCCTTTTCCTTTTCAGGACTTTTGTAAGGCAACAAGTACTTTTAACTGACTTCGAGATCAAATAGCATATCAGGGGCTCCATCTCCATCCGAAAAACAACGACGTCTCCCTTTCGGCTTGACCTTGGAGCTCTTGTTCGACTTTTGCCAAGTATTCTTCTTCATTTCAGAAATGGCACGGCTGGCTTCGTCTGAATCCGATTCCTCCAGCTCCACGCCACTGTCGCCTGGGGTGGAATGACTGGACAAACCCTTGAAAGACAGTTCCTCCATGCTGCTGGCCAAGCTTTCCACGGACTCCACACTACTGCTGAATTTTTCTGCATCTTTCTTCTTGTTTTTCAACTTCTGTTTGCGCTGATTCTTCTTCCGTTGACCCAATATGCTTGAATTGCTCCTACGAAATCAACAATAACATTAGTCAACATGCTAAGATGACCAATTTTTTTTTTAATAATAAAAAGATGGCAAATACGCACGAGATAAGTAAAAATAACCAAATAGCCTAACTATAGTCCAGTACACATTTAGATAAGGCATGCCAAAAAAGAACCCCCGAATCTCTCTGTACTTTATCTTGTCAATCAGGACCGTTAAATCATGCTGATTATTAATAAACAAAATAGTACGCTAAAACTAACTAAATCACTAAAATATTAGTCGAAAAGTAAGAAGGTACGATTTACTAACACAATAATAGTGATTCCACAATTTTTAGAAACAACTGAAATTTTAGACCTGTAAAAATTACAGGAGCCAGTTCAAATACTTTAAATTAGTATGCCTAAAAACACGAGGTCAATAACACCAAAATATCTATAAAAAATCGGAAAATGTCAAATAATTACTCAAAGCAGTAATAAAAATTACAAATTCGAACAAGTCAAAATGACGCCAAAATGGATGAAAAACTTAAAAAAACACCAACAGCTAAAAACAATTGATTACGAATTCAAACTAAGAATTATTAATATTTTCGCCGAAGAACTATAGGTATCATAGAATTTTTTTCAGGCGTAGCCAAAAAGTTCCAGATATATGCGGATAATTTAGTGTAATTCTGTAAAAATTTATTTATGACTTGTCGACTAGTTCTTAAAACCTGTAGATTAACAGAGTAAATAAATACTCACATACAATAATTATAGCTTCAATCAAAAATAGTTTAAGCGAGCCTTTACTTTCAATTGAAAATACCGGAAATGTGTTCTAAAATATGTTAAGGTTTCGCGAAAACAATTACTAAAACCAATCAAGGAATCATTGAAAGTACACTGAAATCGGTTAATAATGATAACGTAAAAATAAACGAAAAATTCTAAGAACGATTAAACTAGGCCTATATTGAAAGTGAGGCAATGAAAATAGTTTTCTTTTACATTAAGGCAATCAAAATTTTTACAAATAAAAAGTGCTGTCGTAAGGATCGCAAGTTGACTGGAACGCACTATTTAAGGAAATACTCAAAAAGTGACAAATAACGAAAAAAGTAGTTCCCTCGTACCGAAACAGTTGTTGGCGAACAACATCACTAAACCGGACCGTCTTCTTCACCCGTTCTGAATCTTCTCCGTGCTCTTCTGCATTTTCATCTTCTTCTTCAACACTCTGGAATCCTATACAAGAATAATCGAGCGAAGAAACGCCGCAATCTGACTCCGAATAGCTTCGCAATCGGTCAGCGTGCCAATGCTTCAAGATGCCGCGCTTCTTGGAAACGGATCCCGTGGAATCGTCACTGGACTGGGATAAGTCTTCAAACTGGGGAACTTCTACCGACAAATCTTGCTTGCGCTCGTCGCTGTCAAACGCGCTATCGTCGCTTTCGGCAGAATAGCGTCTCCGACTCGTTAGTTTCTTAACAAATATTCCACAAGAGGATGTCGATTCTTCAATGGGATCCAAATGATGCGTTTCGGGAGGAGGGACTAATTTGTGGCTACCTTTGTAAAAATCAGGGAAGCCATTTCTTAAGTCCATCTGCAATAATAAAAGATCAGTTAATTAGCAAAAAGGAAACATATTTGTGATCCCTTAAAAATTCGGGAATGTTTTTTTAATTAAATTAAGACCACCTGCAGCAAATAAAGCCAGAAAAACAACTTATTAGTTTACTTGAGTCTACACTTTGAGAAACGTGTTCTCGGCAAATACCAACTTTACCAGGAAAAATGAGGTCAACGAGCTCCGTTGTACAAACAACACGAACACGTTGCAATGTGAGCACTCAAAAAAAACACACAAACAAAAGTGCTAATTTACGGTTCCAAAACTTAGAAGGGCTGTAGAACTAGAAGATGATGAGTAATTAAGTCTGTAAAAATTAATGCGTACTTAGTTTTAGGTCCAACAAAAGATATTGATAAAGCCGGGCTTGGGGCAGGCAGAGCGCAGTTAGCTAGTCAGCTGATGATAACGAGATCCGCGGCACAAATGAAGCCTGGAAAGGGGCAAGAGCGCCTCTTTACGGAACGCCGGCCAGTCGTTGAACTTTTCTAGAAAAACTTGACACTCGCACGTTCTTCGTTGGTTATCAGGTCACGCCCGCTGATTAGCAAATGACGTTGACGAGGGGACAAACAACGCAATTGAAACTGGAAACGTGAAAATAAGTACTTTATCAATACTCCTGCGTACTCAATGTTGACGTTATGATCTTGCCCACATATTCTTAACCGGTAAGACAAGGGAGCGTGTCACGACGGGCTTTGTGAATGACACAGAAAGTAGCGCCAAATTCAAATACTAACCAGTGTGGCGGTGAATACCAACAGAAGCGTGGCGGCAAATCAGCACGAACGTTCACTGAAGAAGGAGGAGCTAGGGAAGCAGCGGGAATTCACATTCTAAATAGCAATGGCTTTGGAGAAAAATGCTGAAGTCGAGCTTAATACGTTGCACAGCATGGTTTACAAAGCAGTGGACAAATTCTCTAATCGTATTGGTGTAACGTACGATGATGGAACAAGTGTCGAAAGTCTGACATATAAGGAACTTATTGAAGCGGCTCGACTTATAAGCGACTGTCTTGAAGAGTACAAAATCAAAAATGAAGTAGTTGGTGTCTATCTACCGAGCCATGTTTTGGTTCCAGCAGTCTTACTCGGGTAAATTAGGTTGTGTGTTCGAAAAAAAAAGCTATATACAATTTATTTTTGTCTACAAACAGGGTACTACAATTGCCTGCAACATTTACGTGCCTGGATGTCAGCGCTCCCTGGTCGTGGAATGCTCAATTCGCCCAAAGATGTCCAATTACCTATATAATATCCCTAAAGGAAATATTCGCTAAAGGATCAGAAGAAGATTTTGAGAACATCAAGCATTTCAACTGTAAAGAAGCTGATTTTGTCTTGTGGAAAAACAGAAAACTTTCGCGAAACTTGCTGCCAAGTTGTACGAAACCTCTGGCGTATTGTGTGAGAACTTCCGGCAGTACTGGCCTTCCCAAAGTCGTGAGAGTGCCGCATTCGTGCATATTGCCCAACATTCAGGATTTCAAGTAATATTCTTTAATTTTTTCCATCCATTGAACTCTCCTACGGGCCTTCAGTAATCAATGGTTCAGACGATATTACAAAAGCTGTTTTATATTTCATTACACATTCTTGATGTAATTTTTTCATCCTTTTATATTCGTATATCTTTCCAATATGTCTAAAAATGACGTACGTTTTCTAACAAACGAGTGATTCAACTTTTTGGGAGAAAAGGAAGTTTAAAAAACGCGACTCCATCATGCTTTAGCACAGTGGTGACCAAACTTTTTTCACCCGAGGGCCACGCGCGACATGATATAAAATCTCGCGGGCCTGAATGTTCCGGTATCGCCAGAATCCTGCCGACGTTAAAAATGAAATTATGCAGTGATATACATGAGCGGTATAAATGAACGGGCCGTATGAGGCACCTTCGCGGGCCGGATCTGGCCCGCGGGCCGTAGTTTGGGCACCACTGCTTTAGCAGTTTTTTTTTTTTTTTTTTTTTCTTCAACCAAATTTTTAGACTCCTCATTGTTATACACTGTTCGATATTTGTCTAAAATCTCTCGACAATAAAGCTATGCATAGTAACTGTCACGTATTGGCATTACAAATATTAAGCAAAGCTGATGGTATATTTTTAGCGATTTGGCAAAAGGTTGCAACGTTTGATGGGATTTTTTTAACCTTTCTATAGGTATTTAAGAAAACGGACTTTCAGCTAAAAATCTTTTCAATCTAGAGAACCTTATGACAAATTTGATTAAAAAAGCTTAACAAATTTTCGCCTAAGCGCTCTGTTGTCGAAAATTTCGCAACAAAAAAGAGAAACACTTAATTAAAAAACAACAACAAAGTACTGTACTGAGCAAAAAAATCTTTAGATAGTAAATCACAGAGGTCTAATTGAGTCTCTCGAGGATCATTAACCGGCATTAAATAGTAAAGGGCTTCAACCCGTCGGCTACAAGGGGAAAAGCCGCAAAATTTAAAAGTTCAGTTAACCCCCATTTACGCGGTATCACATTTATGCGATCAGAAATTATAGGGATATTTTCCCTAAAATTACGCGAAACACGGTGCTATAGCTCAAAATTATGTAATTTTGCTTTCTCTCAATATGAAGACAAATATTTTGGGCTCAAAAAAGCGAAAATACGCGCTTTTTTCCCGGAAGCGTTCTACCGCGTAAATGGGGAATCATTGTATACGGTTTTTTAAAAAAATCTACCATTTGAAGTGTCACCGTTCACGTCCACAACCATATTTTGGAGCACTTTGAGCGCCTGATGAAGGTTAATCAGCCTCGAGAGCATAGATGGGCCCACCAGGTCCAAAAACGACGGATAGCTAAACATGGACGCCCACGAATCGCGATTCAATCCGGATCGTGATCCGTAACTTCTCTCACGGATCGCAAGGTTTCGAGTGGCGAATTTTTTTTTATTGTTTCTATACGCCTTGTTACACGTGCTGGATAAGATTCGTACAATTCTTTCTGATATTCCTAGCAAACATTGTAATTTGAATTTACATTCAACTTTTTTATTACCTTAACATGTGTATGAAATACATATTTTTGTCTTATAAGTGTGACGTCAAAAAGTTATAGAACTGCCAAATTGTCTAACTTCTCCAATATCTGTATTTTTTAGGAGAGATTCGTAAATATGAAAATGGACAGAATGAAAATGTGGGCTATTTTTTGTGACATTAATTAAACTGTTCAGAGAACAAACGGTCGCTGGAGGCATAAGTCTCACCCAGTTCCTGAAACCATTTCCTTGTATCATTTATTAACCGTTTCATCTGTTGTTAGGAACTTATTTGGCATAAGCGAAAGCGATGTGATTTTGCAGCTATCGCCGTTGACCTTTGACCCGAGTATCATAGAGATTTTCATGACTTTGTCATCCGGAGCAAGTCTGCTTTTAATCCCTGCAGAATTAAAAACAATGCCGAGTCATTTGACGAAAGTCTGTTTCGCACGAAATCGAGTTACCGTCATTCAGAGTACACCGACTGTTTTTCGAAGGTTCGACCTGCCCACCTTGCGGAATGTGATCTTCCATCCTAAAACTTCGTTACGCATTTTTGCTTTGGGTGGTGAACCCTTCCCGCCCGTGAAACTGATTACCGAATGGAGGGGGGAAAACTCTCGCA
This sequence comes from Triops longicaudatus, assembly GCA_022885665.1. Classification (NCBI taxonomy): domain Eukaryota; kingdom Metazoa; phylum Arthropoda; class Branchiopoda; order Notostraca; family Triopsidae; genus Triops; species Triops longicaudatus. Next base: position 36,250 of record JAGQDJ010000173.1, on the reverse strand, counting down.
CACAAATTTTCAACCTGTACGGCGTTACGGAGGTATCCTGTTGGGCCAGCGCGCGCTGCGTGACGTCAGAGCCAAACTTGGAACCCGACTTGGGTGACCTTCTCTCAGCTACACGTTTCCAAATTAGGGACGAGAGGAATCAGTTGCTTAATGAAGGACAGGGCATGCTTTATATAGGTGAGTTTATAACTTCAATTTTCTCACCACAGCTAAGAGCTCATCTTTTTTGAATGATTGCAGGAGGAGAGGAGCGCGTATGTTACCTCGACGAAGAAGATCTCCCTACCGGGACTGTATGGCGAAACACCGGAGATATGGTTGATATACGACAAGGGAAAGTTTACTATATCGGCAGAAATGACGATCAAATCAAGCGCCAAGGGAAACGCCTCAGCTTGTCCACTGTTGAGTTATGTGCCAAGTCGTTAGTTGAGGTACAAGCTGCTGTAGCTGTCCATGAACAAGAGACGCTATGGTTATTTGTACAACAAAAGAAAGACTTCGTAGAAAATCGGGTAGTGAAGACTCTGGAAGAAATGTTACCCTCCTTTGCTCGACCTGATTTTATTATAAACGTTGATCAGTGGCCAATTACATCACACGGTACTATCCTACTTGTCAGGTAGCAAACCCTAACCTCTTGACGCTATAAGACTGACTTAAGAGTGGAGTTTTCAGGTTGTGTTACTAGAGTAACCTTGAGTAAGTCGCCACGTCTGGAGGCTTGTTTAAATCTGGCATTCTTTTACATGTAGAATGTTCGGGGCTCACGTGACCGTAACTGCTTTTTATTCCACGTTCTCCCCGTACAAAATCCTGGGTACGGCTCTGCTCCATACATAGGGCAAAGGGCACTAACGTTTGCGACAAGTCTCAACTTTATTTCTGAATGGATCTTCCCATGTTACCATCATTGGCAACACGGCCGTAATTGACTGATATCAAATTCGTCTATTCTACAAATTGACGGTTGCCGTAATTTCATTGTAGCTGATGTTGACGTCAAAGATGGCGTTATCCTGCATCGTGCACGCTTAAAGATTGCGATTTTCAGTTTTGCAATACCAAGGAATCGGACATTCTTGTTACTACGTTCACAGTGATTGTGGCTCATATTGGTCAACTTAATATAGCGTCGTGTTGGGTTAGGGTTTGTGAAATAGTTAGCAGATCTGCGTAGATGCAATTAAGTAATGCAGTCTTGCGTCCAATAGGTAAAGTGGACAAACGAGCCTTGGTTGCGCAGGGGAAAAGTATGGTGCTGCAAAATACACCTGGGGAGCAGGACAACGTGCTTCCTGTTAAGTCACTGTGGAAGTCGTTCACTTCCTGCGATCCCAAGCCCAGCGACAACTTCATACTTTCTGGTGGTGATTCGTTCTGTGCCGTCAACTTGGCTCAGACTGTAGAAGCGCGTCTGGGTCATCCGTTGCCTGTGCTAGCCAATTTATTGATGGATAAAACTTTTGCCGATGTTCTCGAATACGTCCAAAGTTTTGGAAGCATCCTAAACCAGGGCGAAAATCTCACACTGCCGAAACGTGAATATTCAGATGGACATACGAAAACTAAGAAACCCAGACTGGAAAATTCTGACACATTTACGAGCTACAGGGTATATAAAAGAGGATTCAATCCTACCAAATTATCGAGCTCGTTCGGTGAAAATATTGTGCACGTAAAAGTGACGGTAGCCTGGAAATATGACCTCAGAAAATGTGTAGACGCGTCGCCTTTACTGGTGGAACAGGAGAATCGTACGTACATTTATATCGGCTCGCATTCACATATATTAGCTGCCATTGACTTAAAAGAAGGAAGGGCTAAGTGGCAGACCGAGTTACCTGACCGTATCGAATCTTCCGCCACCGTGGTGGAAAACGATGGAAGAAGGAGAGTTTATGTAGGTAGGACTCATTGCTGAAAGCTTGCAACGCTAGTTTTGAAGTAAATATTAAATTCGGTTTTAAATGGCGCAGGTTGCTATGATGGGAAATTATACGGCTTGGATGCCGAAAGTGGAGCCTTTGAACGCGAGCTAGTTACCGGCAACGCTGTGAAGTGCAGTCCAGTGGCTTACAACTCTTACGTGTTCTGTGGCTCGCATGACGGGTACCTGTATTGCTTCAGCGATCAGGTAACCATAAAATACGCACTTAATGGCTATCAGCCTCGTGACTAGGGTCGAGGGTGCCCCTTGATGACGAATCATGGTTAAATTTCAATAGTAGCGTTCTACGTTTTTTGGAATACCGAAATTTTATTTGCAAACTCCTGTAAACCCTTCATTTATCGTTAAAGAAAACTGTACAAATAAAATTGAAGTGAATCATGCGCGTGGCGCTGCGTACGCTCGACGGCCAGGACGCGTACACTGGGGGCGCCCTGCTTCATCGTCTTTCTCTGCTGTTACGCCACTGGTTACGGTGCTGTCAGACTTATTTCAATGAAAGAGTCGGAGTTGCGGTAGAAAACGCCCTGTTGGTGGTCTGTTTATCTTTAAATCTTTGATTCGGTGTCAACGAATTCGTAGTCGCTGATTACAAGTTATGGTACTTTAGTTTCCCTGTTTCTTTTTGTAAGTCTCAGATTATTTCTTTTGCAAGAACATTATCTTACTTTTACGCACTTTCTGACGAACTAAGCGATTATTGCGATCAAGGAAAATATTGAGGCCCAAATATAAACAAATCTCCAGACATTGTTCCTTCTCATGCCTGCTCCAGTGAAACAACCTGGAATCCTAGTTTCGAATGAGTTCTATACGCCGATATGTACCGCGTTTCTAAATGTTATTTATTTGTTTTTGTTTGATAAATAGAGCGGAAAACTAGTTTGGCGCACCCAGTTAGCTCAAGGGAGTATTTTTGCGTCACCTATAATTGATGCCGTCGGAAAGGTGTTATACGTGGCAAGTTTAGCTGGATGCTGTGCAGCCTTGGATTGTGCAACTGGAGACGTCATTTGGCAAACTAATCTAGACAAACCCGTTTTCGGCAGTCCGGCCTTTTGCGGCCAACGCATTCTCTTTCCTTGTGTCGACGGGAAGCTGTACTGTTTGAACAGTTACGGACGTGAAGTAAGGGGTTTACTTAGTACAATTTGAGACATTAACTGGAATGTTGTTTAGGAGTGGAACTTTGTGACCCAAGGTCAGATCTACTCTTCGGTATGTGTGACAGAAATAGGTGACGAGAATGTGATCTTGTTTGGATGTTACGACCATAAAGTTTACTGCTTAAACGAGGCAGGCCAGCTACTCTGGCAGCATGACACAAATGCTCCTGTGTACGCGACGCCTTTCGTATTCCAAATGACCAGCAACCACAAGCGGAATAAATCTACTCTAGCGGCAGTAATAGCGAACATTACTGGCGAAATCCAAGTACTGAACCTTAGCGACGGTAATCTTTTAGGACGTTGTACATTACCAGGAGAAGTTTTTTCTTCCCCAGTATTCTACGAAAATCATGTTATTGTTGGGTGCAGGGATAACTACACTTATTGTTTGAATCTGGAAATAGTAGATCATTAAATGGCGTTTTCTTGCCTATGTCATTTCCAGCCCAGCAAGGTACAGTTAAATATTTTGTAATTAGGGACAAATACATTTACATAAAATTGAAAATACGTTGTTAAATATATTATTAGTATCACAGTTAAATAAGAATATTGAGCAGGATTGACTCGAATGTTTATCTGCCGTAGAAGCCTCCGAAACCTGGGTATCCGTAACCCCCGCCGTAGCCACCAAATCCACCGTAACCGCCGTAACCACCAAATCCATGGCCAAAATGCTTCCCGCAGAAGAGTTTATATAGCAATTTGTGTAAGAAGAATTCGGAAGTTTCTTGGTCGTCTCCAACAGTCTTGACAGCTGCTTCACCGTTTGGGGTTTCTACGGCATCTTGCTGGATAGTAGGAGCCGCGGAGATCCAAGCTATTGTCACTGTGACGATGACGCAAATTACCTACCAAGAACAAAATTTATCTTAAGGTCAAGCTTATTAGTCGTACTTACCAATATAAATTTCATTACTGGAAGCATCTTACTACCGTGGAACCGTAATATTCGTTCTCTCAAATTTTGCCTTTGCTGAACGGAAGTGTTCAAAGGTGTGATTCCTGGAGGACCTTCCTAGCTGCTTTTATACAAGAGAAAGTGTTGGGGTTTCCTGTATACTTTGCGCAAATGGTCAGTAGACCCTGGGCATTTAGGTAAAGGTCGAATCATCATAACTTCCGATACACGTCCATGTATAGAAATTTGAAAGATATGTACGTTACCAAAGCCGTGGTGGTGCTTTCCTTTTGTGCGCCCATTGGAGCCGTCCGTTGCAGTGCTTGTACCGTTCAGAAGGTCATTTGTGAACCCGTGACATCCGAGATAATGTCTGTTGTTTCCTTTAATAACCCACAACTACTAACATGAATTAACTTTCATCCTAGTTAGAAGACCTTCTGAATTAGGAAATATAAGGTCTATTCCGTATTATGATCTCACACTTCAAAACTTTCAAAAGAAAACGCACGTTATACTACACGGGGTTATTAACCAAGGCTTGTGATATTTAAAATGTGAATGCAAGTGCATATATGTTAAGTGCTAAAGTTCGGATGCGACAACAAAATCTTAACGTCTTTAAAAATTAATTGCTGTATTGTGGCGCTGCATACATTTATACTAGCAGAGCCCGAGTATAATCTGCATGGGCCTAGAGTTATATTGTTACTGTAGGCGCGCCAATTCTTTGCATACCCAATGGGGTTAGTTTGTTACGCAAGGCCACTTGACGTACTCGCCGTCCTTAAAATTGGTGATAAGAGGACTAGATATAATATTTGTTTGCTAATTTTTTTAGGATTTTAGTACTAGGAAGAAAAACAAGAGAGGGTGGATGGTCGTTATAGATGTAAGCCAAGGCAAACAAGTTCCTCTGCTAGTTTGTTTCCTGGCAAGGCACTAGTTTAGTTCAACTCGTACTTGTCCCCAGCTTATTCTTATGTAAATATGCCCTACAGGTTTGTTTAAGGAAATAAGCTCACACTTACCATCCTGGTGACTGGTGGTAGCTTCCTGCTACGCTCAAGGCAAAGTTCATAGGGTAGGCAAATGTTGCTTTGTTGTTCTAGTAACTAAATCGAGCATTTTCTTCGAGAGTGGCCCCGCCAAAGATGAAACCAAAGGGAACACGTTTGCCCTTGTAATGCATACGCGTATGGCTCACGGCCCCCTTTCGCTGAACAATAAAGGCAAGGGTGGTCTTATTCTCCCCTTAATTCACAACAAAACGGTTCTTCTAAGCATTATTTTCTCCACAACGATAGTTGCGACAGCAATCCAATCGAAAATAGCCACACATTTTCTTAATCTTTCCTCATAAAACGCGTGTATCGAGTCGCTGGAAACCGAGATTTTAGGTTTAGGGGGGGGGGGGGGG